>JAQIXO010000257.1:0-25792 GCA_034700305.1 Protaphorura armata
GAACTCTTTGGCGCCCCCTTCAGGTCGGCGCCCTGGTGGCCGCCACCACCCACCACCATCGTCGCTACGCCACTGTGGGTTGGCATGGAATAAGCCCTTAAGTGCAGGGCCACAGCCCCTGCATTTAAGTGGTCCTTCCATGCCAACCACTCAATTCTGATAAAATGGTGTTCCAAGTATTTTCTCTTGATTCTCTCGATTTCCCGCCTGGCAATCGTTTACCAAAAGTACAAAATTTCGGTGGCTGATTCCAATATAATGGCCGGTGGTAGTGGAGTTTGCGGTATATACGGTATTTCCAGTAGCGGATATTGCCGGTAATTCCTACCTCAAAATAATTGACCAGAGTTATAGTATCGTCATTTGTCCTCAAACTTATATACTTAAAAAGTGACTACATTAAAATTGTCTTACCCTAGTAGTGCTCCATAGGCTCAGTATTAAATTTTGAACAATACGCTACTCCTTTGTCAATACCTTTTCCTGCATACAGGGTGTCCCACAAACTACGGGCATACTTTGAATGACCATGCGGTGGAATAACTCACGTGTCACTTATTTGGATTCCAAAATATTCAATACGGGGTCACAATTATGGTCCGGCTGAATTCATTTCTCCGCTTAACATTATATGACCAGGAGGACTAAAAAAAAATTGGGTAAAATAATGTCATTCGGTGGCCGTTCGTATTCCAAAACCCATTAAATGCGATTGGCTTTCCAATGAACTATACCTCGAGTAATTTGGATAACACGTTCCTCCGCTAACTGAAAATGTGCCCGCATTCTCTGGAACACCCTGTACTTTTAAAAAGCACTTCAGCAATTGGAATTTGGAAAAGTTACATTTTTAGGGATTAAGCACACATTGACCAGTTTCCAGTAGTTAGCTATTTGAGTAATTTTATTGATTTCACCAATTTTGAGTATTGTTCATTAGAGTACACGCCCTACCTTACGAAGAAGGGGTGAATTGTGTATGGTCTTTTATGAATTGTGTTAATTGTGTATGTGAATTTTCTCTATAATATATTCTTAACATTAATATGTTGCATGTAATAAAGTTTTAGGTTTCGAATCATAAAAAGTTGTGATACAAAATTCATTGTTCGAATATTTCAGCTGGATTTGAGTCCGAATTTGGAATAGTACAAGTAAACGTTCGTTCCAATGGATTTCTTAATTTAACGGCCGCCGTTATACACGTCAATGCGAAATAGATCATGATTCCTATATATTATAGGGCTAAGTAGAATTATAATTTTGGGTTTCAGCTCCTGGGCATTCAATTAGCATGTTGGAAATATAACGATTAATTCAGCGAAGGCCGAGAGAATTTATCATAAAGTTACACGACTACTGACTGTCATCGCTTCTCAAAATCTCCTGAAGAACAAATCCAACTAGATTTCGAAAGCTTGCTGGAATAAAATCATGTTAGACAACATACCAACATATAACCAACATAATAAATTACAATTTATATTCCGAATTAATCGGTCCAGTCCAGTGAGTAAAGGAATTATATTTTACAATATATTGCGGGGGTTATAAAATTTGAGTTAAATTACAAAATTTTGAGCAAGACAATTCCTATAGCCGACAGTTTGGATAAGTACGTTTAGTGCCATCTACTGGGTTTATTTTTCAAACTAATTTCTCTTGGTTCCAAAAACTTCACATCCGTCACGGTAGATGTCGCTAGTTAGTCAGTGTCATTTTTTACTTTTTTGGATTATTTCTTAATTTCTTTCAATCGCGTGCGCATGCGCGGAACTTTGTCATTTCCTACAATCTGGGTCAGACAGTTTCGTGAATTTATAGCTTTTTATATATGTGCGCAGTATTTAGTCTTTGCTGTTTAGTAGTGGTGCGATTTATCTCTATAGAAATAATACACTATTACTAATCCTCGCGAATGATTCAAACTGTGCTATAACTCCTCTTCTGTGTGCATTTCTCTCCTTTCGATTTTTTTCCCCTCTGTCTGTTGTTGGGTTATTCGTCCAGGTAGGTGTAGACTGTACATATTATACGTACAAGGAAGATAGGCGGAGTGAGTGAGAGAAAACTCCTGGAGCTGGAGTCTGCATAAGCGCATACCATATCCATATATCCAGTAGTGTACTCCCAAACAGCAAGAGTTTTACTACATAAATACCTATATACAAAAAGTACTACGACTCCTGTGTGTTATAATACACATTTTTCCAGAGACTTCTTGGTTCGTATATTCAAAGTTGTGTGTCCTTGTTTGGCTGGACGCTCGCTGGAGCTGCATAACAAAATAATTCTTAACGAAAAACGGAGCAGCAGCCAGTTCATCACAAATAAATAGAGTGACCAATCACAAAGGACAGACACGTACAAATCAAAAAATAGTCAAAAGATCCAGAAGACGAAAAGGATCCAACCAGTAATAAGAAATGTCCCTGTTCGGCTCCCTTATGAACGAGATGGTGGAGCGGGATCCTATCTTTGGGTAAATTTTGGGGGATTTTTGGGACTAAATTTAATTGTTCACGTGCATATTTGGCTAATTTGAAATTTAATTTAATTTTTTCGTAATTTCTCCAGTGCCCACCAGCGAGCCATGAACCGAATGATGGGCGGGTTGTTCGGCGGGAATATGTTTGGTGGCGGATTCGACGATCACAATTCTCAATTGATGCCATTTGCTGGAGGTCCAGGAAATCCAGGATTTGGTTTCGGTAATGGTGGAGGGATGGGTTTGTTTGGTCCAGGTCCAGGGTTTCCTCCGCAGATGGTAAGAATACTTTTGGAGCCTATTCCCCAGTTTGAGTTGATTGCATTAGGTCTAGAATTTTGTAATGACACAATTTATGTACGTGTGAATTAGAACGCCATGATGACAGCAGCAGGGCATGGACATGGACATGGACACCATCCAATGCAAGACTCCATGTTCTACTCGAGTAGCTCCGTAACGTCTATAACTTCAGCTGGGCCGGACGGAAGACCGCAAATTTACCAGGTTATAGGATTACACGTGAATTACAATTTAAAATATTATCTATTTAAATTTAAATCCCATTCTTGTGTTAATTCTCCAGGCCTCCGCATCAACCCGCTCCGCACCAGGCGGAATCAAGGAAACCCGTAAAACCGTAACGGACAGCAGAAGTGGGACTAAAAAAATGGAACTGGGTCGCCATTTAGGAGACCGTGCCCATGTTAAAGAGAGGGAAGAGAATATTTACACTGGCCAGAGGGAAGAGAATGATGAGTGGATTGGGTTGGCGGAGGGTGAGTGCTTTAAGAATATTAAGATGTACGAATGTGTCTGAACTTTTAAAACTTGAATCAATCCATTCCACATTGTACAGAGGAAGCTCCCTCCTTCGATAGAGAGTGGAAAGAGGCTGCCCACCGTGGTGGACACTATCCGCATCGTAATGGTCAAGCTGCGATTGCTTATCATCCTGCGTATACTAGGCAGTCCAGTACCAGCAGAGATGGGCACAATCTCCAGAATAATTCTGCAACGAGACATCATACCTCCAGGGGGGTCACGATTGAAGAGCTACCCCCCTCTGATAATGAGGATGAGGAGATGGTAGAACGTGCACCGCGTGCAATTGCACCTGCACCTGCACCTCTACCTGCGGCCACCCCACCACCTCCCAGGCGGCCAAGAGCGAGACCCCAAACACAGACGAGGAAATTGAAAAGGGCTAAGAAGTATTGAAGAGAAGATTTTTGGAAAATGATCGGGAAAATTAACCGGAAAAAAAGGAATCGTTTAAAATCACACAAAAATATTCGGAATTCCTTACACGCAGAAAAACCCAAATGTAAAGATGTACGTAATTAATTTGTTCTAATTTTTGTAAAAACCCTACAACTCTGCTACTGTGTGTATTCAAACCCTTTAAAAATGAAATAAAAAAAATACAAAGTTTTTAACAGTGTAAAACGGATGACTTTGTTCCGGTAGTCTCTCAATTTTATTCGACCTTGATTTATGTATTAGCACACTTGAAATTCACTTTTTTTTCACAATTAAATTATACACCGAGACTTCGGCTAATTACACGACAATTAAATTATACACAACAACAACTCAATTAACTAAGGAAATTAAATCCAACTCAAGCATATCTTGTCCGCTGCCTCAAGGAATGTAAAGCATCACAGCTGGGCAAGTTCATGTCACGGGCTTGGCGAAGCATTTCTTCATCGCCGAAATTCCTGGCACGCCACAGCATGTGTTCCTGTACAGAATTTTACCAAGTTTTTTACGAGTCATTTTTAACCAGGGGAAATTTTGAAAAATTATAATTCGCTAAAATTTTGGATTTTCGCGTTTTGAAGCGTTTGGAGCGTTTTTGGAAAAAATTATATTGTACCAATTTTCTCCAAAATTTTTGACAAGTTTTTGGAGCAATTTTAACAAGGGATAATTTTGAAAATATTCTGACGCTTTGGATTTACATTATTCTCGAGATTTTAAGAGATTTTGGAAAAAAAAAATTTTTTGACGATTTTTTACATAGAAATTTTGACATTACTTCGACTTCCTTTAGCTAATTCTTTGAAATTCTTGACAAGTTTCTTTTACAAGGGGGAAATTGAATTTTTTTTTGAGGCTTTGGTTTTTCGTTTTTTGGGCAATTTTAAGACTTTTTTGAAAAAAATATTTTTGGACAATTTTCTTGACACTTTTCGAAATTTTGACCAATTTTTTCAAATTTTTGCCCGGATTCTTAACAATCTAGGGGGTCCGGGGTCTCCCCGGGTGCTCCCATCATTGTTAATCATTGCCACGTGTGACTAAGCGCCGTTGTTGGCGCGGTGGCGCGCGGGGCTTTAGCCCCGCGCCCCTCCGCGCCAACAACAAAGCGCCGCTCCCACTAACCTTATAATTCCTCTGCTTGAAACACTCATTCCTCAAATTCCCAATGTACTCCTCTTCAATCAAACTCTCCAATCTTTTCAAATTCCCTTGGTAATCAGATGTAAATGATTCCTTAACGAAATAAGGGACTTCCAATTCGCCCGTTGTTTTCTTTAAGTTGTACCTAGAGATTTTGCAAACGAATTTTTTAGAGTACAATAAGAAACCCGCCCATAAAAATCAATGTACTCACTTCTGCGTCCTCCCAAGACTATAAACCGGATCAGACACGAAGAAGCTCGAAATCAGCGTCACCAATATGAAAAACAATATAGGCAGAACTTGCAGAGCCATGGTAACATTGCTAGCTTCTCCCTGTTGTTGCTGTTGATTGCCAGATTCTTGATTACTGTAGAAATACCTGGCGCGCGTACCACGTCTCTGCCCCGCATTGTACATTGAAGTGGAGGGGAATCCACTCCCACCAAAGAACATATTAAAAAGTTCTTCGGCTGTCATGTCGCCTGATTTTTTGACAAGTAAAAAGATTTTTACAAGTGTTAGAGAAATTTGTAAATTTCTATGATAATTTAATTTTGTATGCACAACTCACTCTCAAACCCCCTGGTATAAGTATAGCCTTCATATTGTCCCCTCCTTCCAGACTGACTCGTTTGCGCCGCACTCGCACCATACAAATCGTATTGCTTTCGCTTCTCAGGGTCTGATAATATAGCGAACGCGTTACCGATGGCTAGACGGGGATTAACATGAAAAGAAACGGGTTAAAAAAATTGCAAAGACCTTGAAATTGTAAAATACTATACAAAAATAGACACTAACCCTTGAAAGCCTCCCCTGACCCGGGTGCCTTATTCTTATCAGGATGGAATTGCAAAGCTAATTTACGATAGGCTTTTTTTAAATCCGTATCAGTTGAGTCCTTTTTAACTGATAATATTTCGTAGTAGTCTTTTGATTGTTTGATTCTGTACAAAAATAGGGGAAATCGGAGTGTTAATAAAATTACAAGCTAAAAGGAAATAATTCCAGCAAAATATTGAATTGTAGTAAAAAAAATTACTTCTTAACTGCAGCCACTTGCTCCTGTGTGAATTCTGGGCCGGAGGAAGTTGATTTTGTTGTGGGGTCAGACGACGTAGAGTCTAATAGACAATTTTTGGGAGTTTAATTCATTATTATTCAAAGGAATTGTAAAATACACGTATGTTAATTTAAGTTTATTCAATTTAATTCTCCTGCACTTAAAAATATGCTAAAATCTCTTACTCTTCCTTGTTGGTGAATGCTGTTGAGCTGGTCGATGTCGAACGCCATCATCCGCTGTTGTCCCCGTGCCAGTTGACTCGCCCAATTTATTCAAGAGATTTCGGAGCTCTGTGGATTTGAAAAATGGATTAATAATTCAATTAAACCAGTTACGCTCATTTTTCTCATTGAATTACTAAAGTAAAATCATTGACTTTTGTAGAATTGTCATTGTGTAGAAGTTGGCGTGAATACAAATTTTACATCCACATTTCATCAGTCTGTCAGCTGTTTGTACAGAGATGAAGGGATTTGACCAAAAATGACTCATGAATCATCCCCATTACGTTGATTTGAAAATTTTTATTTTGACCTTGCTATTCCTCACCTCAAATCTCTTATCGGAGGAAAAATCCAAACTTAAAATAAATTTTAGAATGATTAGATTTTGTAGAATTGTCATTTTTGTAGAACATGACGTCATACACATTTTACATCCACTTTCATTTCATCAACTGTTATACAGAAGTGCAACGGATTTGACCAAAACTAATGACTCATCCTATTCCATTACGTTGATTTGAAAATTTTTTGAACTACTTATTCATCACCTTTCCCAATTATCTTATCGGAGGAAAAATCCAAACTCCATATGACAGTAAAATGATTACCTTTCCCCCTCCCTGTCTCATACAATTTATCCGCTTTTGCAAGGAGTCTCTCAGCTTTTGCCCGATCTCCAGAATTGAAAGCCTCCTTTGCTAGGTCAACGCAGCGCTCGGCTTCATCCCGGTTGGATTCCATCGGTGGAGTAGGATTTTATAGTTTCTCCAGGGGAATTTGTCCAGAAGAACGAGGAGCACTGGCACTGGCACTGGATTTAATTTAAATTTAAATTAAATTGGCCCTTCCTGGACCAAGGATGACTCAAAAGTGAATCGATATAAAATTTTTGAATTCTGGCGCCACAGGGATTTTAAACACCACACGTGTGATGGGAATTTGAAACCAAATTCTCAAGCGCAGGGTTTAGTCTCAAGAGAAATTTATCGACTATGAATAGTATTGCTCTTTGTTGCCGTCCGCCAGCCATATTGGATTCTATTCCGTTAATTTTGGCTAATACTGATAGATAGACCGCCCAGGGCATTTTTAATGCATGGTAGAGCATTCCAAGAATTTAAACCAGATATACACACACATTTTACACAGTACGATTTAATTCATTTTTAAAATCCTCCTCTCTCTTTATTTAAATATACACAGCATACCCAATCGTACAGACACGTACACTCCATCCATTTTATACAATTTATTACAATCTGTGTCAATCATTTTTTCTTTTCTTGTTTAAAAAAATCGAGTTTACAATACAATGCGTACACAAGTTAGTTTGTAAAATATGTATTTTTTCTTTTGGACCCCACGAGCAATGTAATTAAAAACAATTATTAAGAAATGATTGAAATTTCCCTTAATCAATACAATTTATTAAACCTTCTTCTTTGCATTCCTTTTCTTCTTTTTGGTGGCGGCGCGGGATGGCTGTTGTTGTGCCAGTGGCACTGGCTGAGCCATGGACTGCTGGCCCTGGCCATCCGCCAACTCAATCGATATAATTTTCTGCTCCGTCGTCTCCACCTGCACATTTGGATTTCCCGTTTCAATTTATTATTTTGGAAATTTTTCAAAGTGCAAAAAGATCATATAGCTGACAAGAGAGAATTGGCGTGCGTGCGCTTTAGCCTGCAATTTGCTTAAGATTTTTAAAAGTGCTGGGGCAGGAGGCGAGGGACAGAGTGTTGTTGTGTGTAGGTAGTGCCACCGCGGAAGACCCTTGTGCGTGCGTGACCCCAGACAGGGGCAGACCCAGGCGAGGTACAAGGTAAAAAGTCCTGGTCATTATACCTCATGCTCTATAACTTTCTCAGTTATCTCGACCGTACGAATGTCCCTCTGTCCAGTCTGTTCATTGTAATATTCTTCCGTTCTTCGGCGGGTCGTTTCTCCAACGAGTCTTTCCCTCTCGTGTGTAATGCGAGAGGCTGGACTTCCAGGGGCTAGACTTTTCCTTATGTACAGGGATGGGAAAGTAATGCTTGCTAATGTAGGATGAGAGCGCAGCTGTATAGTATTCATGGTTTTCGGGGGTCAATCAAATATTAATGGGGTTTTCCGCTCATTTATAAATACAAGTTCGTTATAAATACAAAATGAGAGTAAACTTAATTATGCCAAGATTAATTAAATACAAGATGACAAGACTCACCTGACTCTCCTGACTATCACTGGGTGATTCTTGCACTGGTTGTGGCTGCTCTATGATAATCTCACTCATCCGATTGAGGACCATTTGGGCTTGGAGGGCGTCCTAATACAAAGGCAGTTATACATTACATATCATTTCGGGATAATGGTGTAATTCTATATCTTTATTCTGTAAAAATGTGCACACACAAGTAAACACTCACCTGCTCTAAAGACTTCAACCTAGCCTGGCGCCATGCAGCCCTTTTTTCAGCCTGGACAGCTCGCTGTTCAGATGCTGTTAGTTGTGAGGAATTGGTAGGCGTTACTTGCATTTGGTTTGAAGAGTCCTGGAAATGGAATGAAATGAATATAGTCAATTTCAAATACGAATTCATTGTATTTCTTTTTGTTAAAATTCCATTCATCCACTCAACTAACCTTCTCCAGTTTTCTCTGCCTCAATTCAGCCTTAGCCGTACGAATGGGTAGATTGGTTGTTGGGGTTATTGGCGTCGATTTCTCCAGTAGTGATTCTTGTCCATCTAATTCTTCTTCTTCCTCCTCTTCTATTTCCGGGACTCTGTCCAGGAAATTCTGCATTCCAACAATCTCCATACTTGATATTTTCTCATCCTCCTCTTGCCTCATTGCATTCAATTCAGACTCCGTGATGTAAGAGAATGGCGGTTTTTGGACACTTCCAGCTGGAGAATTTTAAAAATTTAAACAATTTATGTCCAGTGGGATTTCTCCAGGAAAATGAGTATATTCTATATGAATTCCACCGCTTACCCCTCGGCTCTACACTCTTCAACTGCTGTATTTCAAACTCAAAGAATTTAGCTCTGGCCGAGACTGTAGATTGGCGTGGGTTGGTGGGTACGTCTACCACATTGGATTTTGTTTCCAGTACAGGCAGTGGGTCATGGACAATATTATCTAGACGTTGTGGTTCCGGTTGTGAAATTTGTATGCTGGAGACTACTGCTGAAGAACTGGGCTCATTCTCCAGTACCTGCTGCTCTGAAAATTTCTCCGGGAAAGTAGGACTCGCGACTCTGTGGAATTCTGGGGAGAAGTGGAACACTGAGGGTTGATCATTGTCTGAAGAGTCTGGATCTGGAGTTGTTGTGCTGGAGGGCTGTAATGGTAGAGAGGTCAAATTATTAAGGTCAAACGGGAGGTCAAAGGTCATTCGGAGGTCAAACACATTTGACCTTCTTTTTTGTCTTATGAAATCTTTACACATATTCTAATACTCACCTCCAATTTTACTAAACTAGTCCTGGGTTGAGGGATAGGTTGAGTGGAGGGTTGCGGTTTTAATTGGACTGGAGAAGCTGGAGATGGAGTGACTGGAGAAACTGCCACTCTCACTCTCTCCTCCCGCTGCTGGACAAGTGCTGGAGATGGAATTGCCGCTATACTTGCACTGCCAACACTTGCCGTCGTCCTCAAATTCCTCGGCGGATTCAAAGGTAATGGTGGAGGAGGGGCAGATCTTCTTATCCCTGTTAGAACCTCATTCCTGGCCTCAACGCCAACTCCTGGACAATCCTCCAGTGACTCACAAGGATGAACTTCATTCAGGAATGTGTTTGCATTAGGGTGCGTTGGACTCTTCCGTAACATTAAAGGGCTCTGCTTAATACTCGTCATTCCAGTCCTGGACAAATTACATTCAAGTTCTGGAGTTCTGGTCCTGGAATTTACATTTGGTTCTGGACTCTTACTTTTATAAGCTGGGCTGGGCGTTCGAGTCTTCATGTATGGACTGGGGCTCTTACGCTCTGGCTCTACCTCCGGCTCTGGACTCTGGCCCCTCAAAGGGCTCCCCTCTGGACTATCTGCATCCTCCCCCCCATCTGGGGAAATCTTCTTCCCCCCCACTGGGCTAAAACTATGCCCCTTCATAAGGATCATAGTCTTCTTCCCATAGTCACTTGGGCTCTTCGGCACCTGCTGCTCTGGTACAAGAAATTCCGCCGCCTTAACAACCTCCATTATTTTCTTCGGCTCCAGCAATTTCTTCTCATCCCATTCCTGGACAATTTTGCCGCTGGAATTCTCAACTATCTTGTCGTACTCCTCCTGGTTAGATAGGATTTCGACCATGCGATCTAATTTGCCTTCTTGACGGAGTTTTTCAACGTGCTCCAAGTCATACCCTTCACATATACTAATTTGCATGACACTTGAGGTCGACTTTAAGGCCGCAACGGCTTCCGAATGTGTAATGTTAAGTAATGGGATGGAGTTGACGGAGAGGAGGCGGTGGCCGACCTATAGATATACAGAAGAACTTTGAAAATTTCGGCTAAGTTTTTTTTTTTCGAAAAATTAACCTTGAAATTTTGTCAATTTTGAAATTCTGGATTTTCACGTTTCACGAAATTCTAAGACTTTTTTGGAAAATTTTTCTTTGGGACGATTTTTCGACATTATGACCCCCTTTGGAATTTTGTCCCCCCTGGGGTACAATCTAGGGGGTCCGGGGTCTCCCCGGGTGCTCCCCTCATTGTTACCCCCCCCCCCCCAATGAATACAATCTTGGGGGCCAATCTTTTTTTGAAAATTTGACCTTGAAATTTTGACATTTCTGAAATTTAGGATTTTCGTTTTTTATGGAATTCTAAGACCTTTTTTGAAATTTTTTTTTGACGATTTTTTTGGCCATTTTTTCGAATTTCATCCCCCCGGCGTACAATCTTGGGGGGTCCGGGGGTCTCCCCCGGGTGTTCGTCATTGTTAATCATTGCCCAGTGAATACTAAGCGCCGTAGGCGCAACCGCGCGGAAGTTGTTGGCGCGCTGGTTAGTGGAGGCGCGTTAGCGCCTCCGCTCACCTGCGCGCCAAGAACGGAGCGCCGCTCCCATTACCTTAAATCCCATACAACTCTTCGCAACAGCTCCACTTGGTAAAATCTTAGAAATGAAAATCCCAGAGTCTTCAGTATCCAGTGGATTCCCTAAATTATCCGTACCCCCCTTTATGTGCATTCCAAGGGGTTCCCCTGGGGTGCGGGTTAGTTTTAGTTCCTGCAAGAGAGATATGGGGAATTGATTAAATTTAAAAATGATAGATCGTTAAAAATACGTTGCAAAATAATATATCCATTACCTGATACCCCTGCGGAGCAGGGAACTTCCTCACAACTAAAGTCAAATCATGACTGGTAACTAAGCTCCTCGCAAGCTCCAATTTATTAGCAGGATCTACAAGTTGTCCGTTTATCTTGATTATTTTATGCCCAACCCTTAGTCCAGCCTTGTAAGCCTCTGTATTCTGATTCAAATTGACAATGTAAACGCCAGCCGTATTCATTCCAAACGGGAAGCACTCCGTAGCAGAGCCTGAGATTATTTTGATGCCGAGAGGCGTTGAGGATTTTGGGATTGTTATTTCCTGTGGGAGATAAATAAATTGATAAAAATGATATTCAGATGTGGTTTGGGTAGGTTTTGAACCTGCGACCTTGCAAAATCGTCTTAAATCCGTCGCTCTAACCACTAAGCTATCACGACTCACCTCCGTGACCAGCGGAACCATCTCGTTAGTGTTATGCGTAACCCTTGTAAAGACAGTCTCCGTGAGTGTTGATTTCGTTATCGTCTCCGTAACTGTTCCCAAATCTTTCGGGCTTGGTAAGAATTCAGCTGATAAGTGCGTGAGAGTATCGGGTAGATTCACTTTAATAGTTACAGTAGCTGATGGGATTTTGACTTGTGATGGGATGAGGGAATTGAAATTTGGTTCCGATTCTGAAGGAGGTTTCTCTGCAGTAGATTCCTGCTCATCACATTTAACACTTTCTGGATCTTGTTGTCCATTTGAATTCGGATCAAAATATTCTCCTGGTAATTTCCTCTCCACCAAAAAGACAATTCTATTCCCAGCTTTACGGATTGCCTCAACGGCTGCAGTGTGTTCAATTGAATTGAACTGAGTTGAGTTGACTGAGAGGACTTTGTCGGAGGACTAGATAATTGGATAAATAATTTTTTTAAATGTAAAATTTTGCGAGTACTTACAAACTAATGTAATAAATGTAAAACACTGCATTACCTTAAGCCCCGCCCTCTCCGCTAATCCTCCTTGTACAACTTTAGATATAAAAATACTATTGTCATCGTCTATGAAAGGGGAGGAGCCAAGACCCCCTGCAATGTTTAAACCGAACGTTGATCCGGGCTCTCTATTTAAGATTAATTGGATGACGGTTGTTTGAGGGTTAACATTCAACTGATTTGGCAATTTCTGGTCGGTACTCTGAGGGTTAATGGAATCAACTACGGATTGGTCCATGGTAATAGGTTGGTCCGTACAATGTACAATTTGGTCCGCGGGATTATGGTCAGGATTGATTTGTGTATGCTCGCTGGTTAAGGTAGAGTGGCCGTTGGGGACTATGTGGTCCTGTGGGAATTTTAAATGGAAAAAATGAGATGTACATTCTCTTTTCAATTTTTTTTAAACCAAGATACTTTATTATGCAAGTGTATGTATGTCATTTACCTTCCTCTCCATAATAACCTTAGCCATCAGCCCAGCTATTAGTTCTTGCTCTTGTCCAGGTTGTCCTGTAATTATTCTTTTGTTTTTCAGATGGTGAGGGGTGTCTCTCCTATGCAATTTCATATTTTCAAGATTACGTTCTTCCTGGTCATCAGAGTTCTCATTCTCAGAATTTTCAGAGTCTACCAAGAATCCAACGTGCTTCTCAGATGAATTGGATTCGCAATCCAGTTCCGTTGTTTTTTGGTTGATTTCCAGTTCCTGCATTTCAGGGAGTGCAGGTGGAGGGACTACCTGTAAATCCGCCTGTCTCTTCTCTTGTAAATTGTGATGATGATATTTCTCTGGAATTACAACTTGTACATTTTTCTTGTCAGGTTCTTCCGGCCTGGCCCTCCCGAACCACTTTTGAAACTTGGCCTTTAAATCTTTAGGATGTGGTGTGTTATGGCGAATGAACCCACCGGAATTGGATTCAGTCTCATCTTCCTCTGAATCTTCTTGTTGGAATTTGACTGTTGATATTCTGGTTGTGTTGGCTGGTAAGTCTTCATCTTCGGTATTACCTTGTACCTGCTGCCCCATCAAATCTCCATGCCCCTCCATTTGTGGAAGCAGGTAACAAGTAAGCACGGGCTCATTAAGACAGTAATCAGTTGAAAAATGTGGCATCGGTTGGGATTGGTTTTCACTCAGCCAGACTGCTTTTAAATTAGGGAGATTTGTGATGGTGAATGGGAGGTGGTGGAGGCTGAGCAAGATAGAAGAATTTACATTTAAAATATTTGGCACTCTTTTGAAAAAATTCAAACTTGTAAAAAATTGATCAGACAGAAAATATTACTCACCGATTGCCACTCAAATCCATGACCATGAGTTCTGTACAATCACCGATACTCTCTGGCAGTTCTTCCAATTCATTAGAGCGTAGACTCAAAACACCTAGCTTATTTAAATTCCCAATACTCTGCCCTATCTGTTTAACCCTGTTGCAGTCTAAATTAATGATTCTGAGTGAATCACTCAAAATACTAATCTCCTCTATTAAATTGTTCTTCAGGAATAATTCTTGGAGAGTTGAAATGAACGGAATACTACTAAGTCTGTTATGCTCCATTTTTAAGATTGAAAGTTTTAAATTAACCATGGATTCGGGCAATTTAGAAATATTGTTATTGCTGGCTAGTAAATCTGTAAGTGATTTGAGTTGACCAATTTCCTCAGGTAAATCGTCGAGTTGGTTCTCGCTGACGTCAAGGATTTGGAGGTGTGGTAAGGTGCAGAGGTCCTACGGAGGGATAAGAATAAATTAGCATGTAATTTTGACACGTTTTTGCACGGTTTTTGAAAAGTTGGATTTTCTCATTTCAGACGATTTTAAGATTTTTTTTGAAAAATTTCATTTTTTGACAAGTTTTTGAGATATTTTTGACCGTTTTCTTTAGAATTTTCGTGTTTTCTAGACAATTCTTCATTTTTGACAAGTCTTTTTTTGACAAATCTTTGAAATTTCTGATGAAATATCTCATGAAACTTTGGTTTTTTATGAAAAATTTTAAGACCTTTTTGAAAAAATTTCATTTTTGATAAGTTGATTTGGCTAAGTCTCCTCTTTTGTGGTTCAGTGGGATTTCTTCGAATTTTTGACAAGTCTTTTGAAATTTTTAACAAGGGAAAGTTTGAACATTTTTCTAAGGTTTCGGATTTTCTCATTTCAGACAATTCTAAGAAAAATTGACAAGGGAAAATTTTTGAAAATTTTTGATTTTCATTTTGAATTTTTATTTTTTCTTGGAGATTTGACCCCTTTTTTCCCACGTCTTTACCATTCGGAAAATTTATAACAAGGTAAAATTTGAAATTATTTTCTGAAGTTTTGGATTTTCCAGCGTTTTTGAAGAAAATTATTTTATAGTGCAATTATTTCGAAATTTTGACGCTTTTTTTTTAATTTTCCTCCTCTTTTGCCCTCAAGTTCTTTTTGGATTTTCAATTTTGACAAGTGTTTTTTTAGGGAAACTTTTGACAAGGGAAAATTTGAAAAAATTTGGACTTTTCTGAGGTTTTGGATTTTCGTTTTTTGGACAATTCTAAGAAAAATTTGAAATTTTTATTTTTTTTACGATTTTTTCCTCTCAATTTTGAAATTTTTCGAAAGTATGCCCCTTTTCATCGACTCCTTGCCCCTTGCTGAACAATCTTGGGGGGTCCGGGGGTCTCCCCCGGGTGTCCCTCATTGTTACCCCTCCCCCCATGAATACTAAGCGCCGTAGGCGCAACCGCGCGGAAGTTGTTGGCGCGCTGGTTAGCAGAGGCGCGCTAGCAACAAAGCGCACATCCCATACCTCCGGCAACCGAAAGAGTAAATTATGATCCACCCATAACTCTGTCAATTTCTTCAAATTCCCAATAAACGCAGGTAAATCAGTCAATTCATTATCGCCAAGGTCCAGTTTTTCTAAGTGTATCAAATTTCGAAATGTCCCTGGTAGTGTTCGGAGTGCGTTTTCCCTCAGTTCTATGGAGACGAGGGATGTTAGGCTGTAGGAATTGGACGGAGAAGAAGTTAGTCAAAATTAAAAATTGTTGTAAACGAATCCCATTAAAAATATTCCAATTCTGCATGTACCTGCCAAACCCTTCCGGCAACTCCGTCAACGCCGTATCATTCAATGTTAATATTGTTAGGCTTGTCAGGTCGCAGAATGTTGAGGGGAGGCTACAAATAACAATCATATTGTTAAATTTATAGAAATTGATGTAATACAGAAATACATTACCAAAAGAAAAACTTTTTTACCTGGTGACCGGGTTAGAACTCAAATCGATGTATCTCAACCTTGTTAAAGATTTGATTGAAGAGGGGATCGTGTGGATTTCTAATGGATATACAAGGAGAATACAGTATTTTTTAAAATTCATATAATGGTTTTGTATAATTCCAACTTGTACACTTGTACACTCACCATTCCGACTAACGTCCAACTCCGCCAAATTAACCAAATTCCCTAGATTACTTGGCAGCTCTTTAATCTCATTATCCGAAAGGGTTAATTTGCGGAGGCGGTGGAGTTGAGTGAGTTGCTGTTAAAGAGAGATACAGACAATTTCATCAATTAAATTAAATTAAATTCATTTTAAGTTACACGCATTTTCACTGTCGTGTAAATTGAGTAAAGAGATGATTTCAAAATGTCTCCGCTCAAGAGTCAAACACTCTCTCTCTCGGCTACTTTGTCCCCTCCCAAGAAATTCCCAATTAGAAAAAAATCGTATTTTACAAAGTACTGTCAGTTTGAAAATTTTACAAAGGACAAAGGAAGCTTTCTTTTTAATTTTTTTCCCCTTCATTTTCCTTTATTTTTATTTTTTTCTCTTCTTTTAAAGAAATTGGGGAACGGAGACAGACTTAAGGTAAAAAAAACAAAACAAAAACGAAACAAAACGAAAAGATTACCCTAAATTGACCCGCCCAGTATCTACTCGGACTATAAGATTGGGGGTAGGGGGTACCTAACCTAACCCGCTTGGGGTCACCTCCCCTAGGTGTTAATTTTTATATCCCCGGGGGGAGCGGCACCTAGTACACCTGTACAGGTTATCATCTATGCCAAAGGAATTGTTCATATTGGCCGATTTCACAAAATTCACAATTCTCCAGGACATTATTGTCCATGTGCATTCAAGGTAAAACTTCTCCACAATTATATTCCATTTACCTTCGGCACCTCCCTTATGTGATTAGCGTCCAGCATTAATTCTTCCAGTGTCCTCCCAAACCGCCATGTCTCATCTGGAATTGAGGCTAAAGATTGATGGCGCTTATCTAAAGACTCAACGTGGCGATTACAACTGAAAGGGCCGCAGGACATGATTGACCAGTTTTTCATGTGGAGGAGTGTATGAGGATTAAGAATTTTCTTTTCCAGGAAGTCAATCGCCGCTCTGGTCCTTCTTCTTCTTATTCCTCCAGTGTATCCAGTTTTTCATGTGGAGTTGGATGGGTTAAGGTTTCTTCTTCCAGGAGGAGATCGATCTATCGCCCGGTCCGGTCCGGTAATTGTTATTCCTCCAGGTATTCCAGCAGAGTAGAAAATTAGCTCCAGTCCACTGCACACTGCGTCAGTCAAGTGTTTTTTGTGTATTCGGAATCACTACTGGGGACTGGGAACGGGTCACGCCAGCCCACGTTGTTTTGACAGGGGACTGTTATAAAAAAATTCTATTTCCAGGTGTCCAGTTGTGTTGGACATATAAATTTGTCCCACTCACTTCCACTTGTGTGTTCTTCCAGTTTGTCTTTAAATATAAATAACTGGCTGACTGGGCCTGGGACGAATAAATAAGTGTGTGTGTTCAAAATAAATACAGAGGACACAGTTTACAATATTTGACCAGAGTCAATTTTGTTTTTGTCTGCTACTCCAAGACTTTCAGTCGGTCCCCATGGATGGGGCGTGGTAAATAACAGTCAAGTACTGGGTTAAATGACAAAAAAATATTAACTGTTCCAAAAATGCTATTAGTCTCAATTGAGTCACACACACACCTGTGTACTACTGTACGTTTGGCTGGAATTAATTTTTCTCTCAATGCTCTCTCATGGTTTCTCTCCGGGGTGTATACTAAATATTACTGTGTACATATTATGTAGAGTGTGTACTCAACGAGTGGGCAACCCGTCTCCACCTCTATTTCCTATATATCATTCTGCTTGTTATTCTTGTATGCTGATGGGAAATGCTATGCTTTCGTTCTCGTTCTCGTTCTTCTGTGTCCGCTCAGTTCCTCCCCACATTTCTCCACTTGTTTGCCAATGCAATGCTCTGTGTAATAGAAAAAACCGTCCATCCAGCCAGCCAGGTGCTGGTAAAGTACAATGCAATATAGGGTGTGCCAGTGCCAGCAAACGCACGGGCGCCATACGCAACGCACTCCCACATAACACACACACACAGGCCCCAAAACAACCGTACGTACGTTACGTACTACCAGTACTACGCGGAACACCCTATCCCCTATAACGAGAGTATAATCCCTATTTCCTCTGTCAAATCTTTGACACCAAATCTGCGGATTCAGGTAGCCCAATTCCGTGCAATTTTCATCTGATAAAAAATCCCTCAAATATTATTTAGCTCAGTTTTCCAGAATTAATGCAATTCATTTGAATAAGTTAGTGGTGAGAGCTGGTTATTTGGTTGACTTGAGAGCTGTGAGCTGATTTATATAACGATCTAAAAGCAAAATGCTTAATTATTGTAATATGCGGAGAGTCCAGTGATAGATTGATCTCGTTATGAGGTACAGGTACAGCGTTAGGAGGGTACAGCGACCCATGCCAGCTTAATATGATGGGACAGCTGATGCTGAGCTGACTGGAACCATAAGAATCTGCATCTGCCCATCAAATCATTAGCTAACTGCATGCATTTGTACTACTTGTACATTTTATTAATTTCTGACTCCCTGTGTGGCCTGTGGACTGTACCGTCGTGTGACCACAACATATAAGACTCAGAGCAACAACACTCAACACGCTAATGCTGTCAATGTGATTTGGTCGTGTGTATTTAGTGCAGTGCATTTTGGACCGGCTCTCTGGCTCCTGGCTAGCATACGCATAGCGCTGGCAATACGCAACGGGCCCACTACATGCATATTAATTCCATTAGCATTTGTCTTGATGCGAATTTGCATGTAGCATTGCCAATTTCCATTGGGATAGAGATTGTGTATAGTGTGGGGGCCGTCAGCGGATTTTACAACCTTGTAATTATTTTTTTGTAAAATTGTGTAAGCGGAATTGCACTTTCAGTTTTTTCTTTAAAGCTTGCGCGCTCATCCGTGATTTTGAGTAAGAATTTTGAAGCTTTTTACAAATTTACATGCACAATAATATAATGGATTGGATATTCTGAGGCGGCGAATGAGCCCGTGTGGACCAGAGACACGATATTTACTTTTTGAATTGAATTTTTGAATGCTATGTAATCACAGATTAGAAGATACAAAATAAATTCCCAATGCCCTCCTATGTAATTCGTTAATCCCACTGCACTACTGCACTGCGGTTGCCAACGTTATATTTCCAAACAATCTAATTCCCTCAAAATTCCAAACTCTCAACCTCTCCAATTTCCAACTTCTGTCCCAAATTTTTCATTCACTCTTTCAAGGTTGAGCTGAGCAGTCGCACCGCACGTGTCCGCTCCAGTGTCAACTTTTGAAAAAAAATTAATAATTTCCTACAATTACTAGATAAAATTATTCTCCGCTGGAGAAAAAGTGGAACGGAACAAGGAGTCTAGGAGTCGAAGTCCTCGCCAAAAAATTCACCAAAGGTAAAATTAACAAAATATAAATAAATTTAAATCGAACGAATTGTAATTTTCCAAAAAATTCCCTAAATCGAACTATAAATATAATACGTGGACGACCCCCTTGGACCGACTCATTTTCAAATCCTCCACAATTTCTCATCTCATTCTCTTTATTTCCAGTCGAGCCTTCACACACTATACTAGTCAAACGACCGCTCTCCAATTTTCTTCTCCAGGAAATCAAATTCAAATTCAAAGCCCACTTGTAAATAGAAATGAGCCCCACAATTTTATTAAATCGGGCATGGACGACTGGACTCCGTTCCAGTTTGATCGGGATGGCTAGGGGTAATTGGTGAGTCTTTGTAATTTTTAATCAGTACTTTTTAATTAATCAGTTGATTTTAATTAATCAGTACTTTTAAATTCTCCAGCACCCCAAGACCAATCTTCCAGCTCATCCACCGAACCTACGCTGACCTTCCAGCCCACACTCCAGTACTTTTACCAGCTCTGAGTCCTACCATGGAATTTGGAACGATCATTAGTTGGGAGAAGAAGGAGGGTGAGTGAGGTTTTCCTGGAGAAATAATTTTTGTCCAGGAAAATATATGTATACAATTATTTTTGTCCAGAATATAAATTAAAAAGAATATCCACTCTCCAGGCGACAAATTAAGCGAGGGAGATTTATTAGCCGAGATTGAAACGGACAAGGCAACGATGGGCCTGGAGACTCCAGAGGAAGGATTTTTAGCCAAGATCGTTGTTGCTGCCGGGACTAAAGATGTGCCCATTGGGAAGGTAATGTGCTGGAGAAATATTTCCCCTGGATAAAAAATTAATTTATAAATATCCTTGCTGGACAAAATTTTAAATTCTCCAAAATTTTCTCCAGCTCGTCTGCGTCATCGTTGAGAATTCAGCGGATATTGGGGCGTTTGCTAATTATGAGGGGGGAGGAGCATCCGCTCCAGCCAAGGCTCCAGCAGCTCCTGCTAAATCTCCAGCAAAATCGCCATCTTCTCCAGCAGCCGGATCTTCTCCAGCACCTTCTCCAGCACCAGCCAAGGTATCTACTCAATCGCAAGCGGCCGCAGGTGCAGGCTCCAGCACTGCCCGCCCATTCGCATCTCCATTGGCTCGTGCATTGGCCGCTAGCCGTGGCATTGATCTCAGCGTAGGTTTTACTTTTTACTGGACAAAATATTTTCCTGGACAAAATAATGTGTTTTTTTATTGTCTGCACTGGAGAATTAAGTTTTTTCATTCTGTTCATTTCAGACAATCCCAGGTGGGTCCGGTTTTGCCAGCTCTATCACTTCAGCAGATTTGGGGAAGGCAGGTCCAGGTGCTGGAACTTCTCCAGCAGCTGGAGGTTCAGTTTCTGGTGCTCCAGGAATCCCACTCCTGGACAATGCTTTTACAGACGTCACAGTCTCCGGGATGAGGAACGTGATTGCTAAGCGGTTGATGCAGTCTAAGCAGGTAATAATTCCTGGACAAGGGTATTTATTTTTTTGTACATTTTTACTGGACAATTTTCCTGGACAAAAAAATAAATTTTAACATAATGTTCTATCAATTTACAGACAATCCCCCACTACTACCTCACAACTGAAATCCCAATGGACCTCGTTCTCCAGCTACGCGCTCAATTCAACAAGGAAATTGAAAAGTCTGGAGTTAAGATTTCGGTGAATGATTTTATCATTAAGGCCGCGGCTGGAGCTTGTGTTAAAGTCCCGGAAGTTAATTCCAGTTGGATGGAGACGGTTATTCGGCAGTGAGTTTCATTTTTTTATGAGTTTTTTGTCCAGTGGGAAATTGGAATTTTGAAAAAATTTTAAAATTCTGGATTTTCATTTTTTGGACAGTTTTAAGATTTTTTGGGAAAATTTTTTATTTTTTGGCATTTTTTGGGGAAATTTTGACCCTCTTTTCTTATACTTTTGCCCCCCAATTTCTTAACAATCAAGTCTTTTTGAAAATTTTTGACAAGGGAAAATTTTGAATTTTTCTGAGCTATTGAATTTTCGTTTTTTGGGTGATTTTAAGAAAATTTTGAAAATTTTTCATTTTTGACAATTTTTTTCGAAATTTGGCCCCTTTTTCCTTGTCTTTTGCCCCCCCAATTCTTAACAAGAGTATTTAATAAGAGTACTCAATAAAGAGTAATTTTTTTTTGCAAAGTTTTTCTGGAGAATTTTAAAAAATTCTGGACAAATTTTTTTTGCGAATTCTGGAGTTTCATTTGAAGGGTTCTTGGGATTTTTTTTATTTTTCTAGTCGATTTTTTGATCCAATACCGTGTGTCGCAAAAATAAGAGGTCACTAGTGCATGCAATTTGCATGCAAAGTGACCTCTTATTTTTGCGACAGACGGTACTTTCAACCGAATTCCTTTGAAAAGATTTCGTTGTCCAGCAGCACATTTTAACATTTCTCCAGCAAAATAATTATTCCATCATTTTTCTCCAGGTACTCTTCAGTGGACGTCTCCGTCGCAGTCTCAACTGATAAAGGCTTAATTACTCCTATTGTATTTGGAGCGAATAAAAAGGGGCTGATCGAAATAGCAGGGAATGTGAAGGAATTGGCGAAGAAGGCTCGGGATGGGAAATTGCAGCCGAAGGAGTTTCAAGTGAGTTAATTATACTTTATTTCTGTGTTGTATTAGTTTGTCGATTTTTCCCTTGACGGGAATTTGACTTTGAAATTTTTCCAACACACTCATGCATGGGGGTTTCCGTTCACTCCTATGTTAAATCACTTGTCCATTTTTTTTTCACCCCTAGAATTATGGAATTTTTTAGCAAAGCGATATTTCGATTAAGCGATATTTTTTTTTTTTTTTTTTCTGGAAACAAGTAATTAATAATATTTTTCTTCTGAACCCAGGGCGGCACCTTCTCCGTCTCAAACCTCGGCATGTACGGGATCCACCACTTCTCAGCCATCATTAACCCTCCACAGGCTGCGATCCTTGCGATCGGCGCTACTAGCGTTAAAATGGTTCCTAACGTTGGGAGAGAGGGGTAAGATTTATATATATTGATATTTTGACACGTTTTTCTTTGCAAGACTTTCTTTCGAAATATCATTTTTCTAACACATGAAATTTTGAAATTTGACAGATTCACCCCCTCGACCGTAATGTACGCAACACTCAGTTGTGACCACCGGGTGGTAGATGGCGCTGTTGCTGCCCAGTGGCTCCAAGCCTTTAAATCTTATTTGAGTCAACCGGCTGCCATTCTTTTGTAGACTAGGGATACTAGGGAGACACAAAATTTTACCAAAAAGAGAGAAATACTGAGTGGGGATTTACAAAAAATATTACGTACACTCTGAAATAAACAAAATAATGTGTACAATGTGTACACAAATGTGTGCACTGCACTACAAAAATAATTGTGAATGAAATGTGAAAATAAAATTGTACACCAAAGAGAGAGATAGACAATGGAGATGATCAATAAAAAAAAAATTGTGTGTGGAAAAGTAATACGGTTAAAGTATATGGAATGATTGATTTATTTTACACACGACGGTAAATGTATTAATATTCTAAGGGACTCTTTTTTTTCGGGGGGGATTCCATTTTAGTATAAACTCCCATATGGCTATCGAAATCGAAATCCCGGACCAATGATTATTTTTTTTGCAAACTTTAATATTAGACCGTCGTGTACGTATCTTGATTTGTGCATTTTTTGATTCGACGTGTCTTCCATTCCAACTTGGAAGGCGTCGATGTGTGATCCAATTTGCATGCACTAGTGGACTTTTCTTTTTCCTGCGACCGACACACGGTATAAAAAGTTGTCCAGAAAATACAGTTTTGTTCTGATCATATGACGTCCACGTCATATTAGATTGACAACTTTGGGTCACTTTTATTAATTACAAAATTGTCCGATTCGACTGAATTATTCAGGAGATTCGGAAACGACAATTTGCGACAATTCGTCTCAAAGGTTGAATGGGATCTTCAACTGTCACTACCAGCATTTGAGGAAACTTGATCTGTTTCATTTGTACTGAGGACATTAAACATGTAAGTCGCATCGCATCATCATATGCGACCGACTAACCTGCTCTGCTACTGTAAAATACAGTAGGCATGCAGAATTGTCATTTGTAATACTGATGACTCGCAAGGCTAACCATGCATTGTTGAATTGGCCACTGATCATTTCAATAAATTTGTGATTTTTTTCTCTCTATTGATTCCAGCAAGGAAAAAAGTGAGCATTCTTAAACTAAAACACATTCAAATTTTTAATTTGTAGCATCAAAGGCGTGAGTAGTAACCTGGTGGCAGTGCCGTCGCGACGATTTTCCCGGCCCTGGCTACGATTCAAAATCCCGGCCCTTTATTTTTTGTAACTGATTAAGTACCTCTGTGCGAAACCCGGTACTAGTGGTCGGTCCTAAGCCATCATCGTGTAGACTTGAACAATGAATAATAGCGTCAAAATATATCATTCACCGTTTCATGTTCAATAGAGATTATTGCGAGGTTCTGAAGCCTTCTCATAGTCAGAGGATGCTGACTTGAGGTCACGCTTATAAAGAATGTTTAGAAATTGCAGAGGTCCAAGTTCGATTAAAGGTTCATTATCTCCAAGGGAGGGAGATATCGAATCAGCCAAAAGGTTAATCTCGTTTGTGAGACCATTTTTCTCTAAATCTAAAAAAATTTCAGACAAATCTGTCACATGTTCTTTTCTTGCATCTTTTGAAAGCATACTTTATTTTACATCCCAAAAGAACCCGAATAAAAAGGAAACTCGCCGAATTTGGTTGAATCTGTGCTCAATTTCACAATCAAACTTATCAACTAATTCGTTGAAGAACCTCTCTGAATATACTTTTTGTTAGATGAGATGTCAAAATACCCTGTGGTTGCTCACCATGAAAATTTTTACACTTTTTCCGCCTAACATCATCAAATCCAACCTCTGTATCAATTTCATATTCACAAGTCCGGCCTGCTAGCCGCTTCTGCATAGCAACTTTGAAATCCTGTCTGTCGAAAACTCTTCAACCAACTTTGCAAACCGGAAAGTAAATTCTCAGTCCTCTGCAGACCTCAATTTTAACTGCAAACTAATATTGCAACTTTGAATTAGAAAGGTAAAGAATGAAGTAGACACAGTGCATTCCTAGCAATGTAGACATTACTACATGCTACAGTAATTACATCAATCTTTTTGAATTAATTTCCAAACTCCTAAATGTTTAGCTACTTAATTTTTTTTATAAATCGCGTTGTTTATTTTACAACTACTTAAGAAAAAATCTGTCCCGGCCCCCCGACTGTCCCGGCCCTGGAAATCGTTGCCACCCTGAGCCATTGTCGCGACGCTACTGCCTGGTGGTGTCATTTACAGCGATTCTTCAGCGATTCTTTCCAACGCAACGGCTGCACAACTGCACAAGCAATCATAATCGTCATCATGTCATTTGAGTGGCTGTGCATGGACGGAACCCCTTAACTACATGGCCACATGCCTTGGGGTTCTTCCATGCCAACCACTCAATTGGGCTGTCATCTGACCGTCGTAGCATAGACATGCTGATTTCTATTAATTCTATACTATTATTATTATTTCTACTTTTTTTTTTTTGGATTTCCGCACAGTCTTTTATTAGTAGCCGGACGGATTTGTGTTCGAAAAATTTAACAAAAACGTCAAACAAAGTTACACGCGTGACGTGTGCTCAGTGAACTTTTGAATTTCGGTTGAATCGGTTCTAAATCATTTTCGACACGTACGGCTGAACATATGGGCATTCTTTGTATATGAGGAAACGAGACTGATTGGAGAGGTTAGCGATCCCTTGAATTGAGTGGTTGACATGGGAAGGACCACTTAACTACCGGGGCCACTGGCCCCTGTAGTTAAGGGGTTCCGTCCATGGCATGGAAGAAGCCCCTTCACTACAGGGCTTGTCGCTAATCGGTAGCGGTCTACACATACCGTGTGTCGCTGAAAAAGAAGGGGCCACTTTGCATGCAAATTGCATGCAAAGTGGCCGCTTCTTTTTCTGCAACCGACACGGTACTTACTATATGGAATATAAATTGTGGTCGGTAATGGACGGAACCCCCTTAAGTGCAGGACTTACGGCCGAATCCGGATTCGATCGAATCCGACCAGATTCATATACGATGCCTGGGATCGATCCCACACGTTATTACACAGAAATCGGCTAGATATATAGGTTCATAATTATTATGTTCGCATAGTCTGAAGATACGGTAGAAGATCAAAGGAGTTGAGACTGAATGTTCTTGATATAGCCCATATGACGAATAAAATTATTTTTGAGTCATTGTCCTGTGGTAGGAGGGGTCACTAAAATTCACATCGCTCTCAGTATTAAGGCTCATCTATATAATTGCAAAGTATAAATCACTCCGAGTTATTCTTCGACGTCGACAAGTTGTTGACAATTTATGGACTTTAGAAACGATGAGATGGTACGGGTTAGAGGTGGCAAAGGGCCGAAATTTTCGGCCCTGGCCCGGCCCGGCCCCAAAATTTTAAGCCCTGGCCCGGCCCGG
>JAQIXO010000258.1:0-25776 GCA_034700305.1 Protaphorura armata
AATTCTTGTACCCGGCTGCACCAACAATGGCTGACTTGGACCAAGAGGATAGACCACCTTCCTACGACAGGGCAACAAAGGATGAGAAATAAACAAATAAATGAAACAATAACAAAACAAATTGACCATTGCTTGTGTATTGATATACTGATATTGTGTATAGTATACTGCGTAAATTTTGGTTGACACAAAGATGCCATGTACATTTACTCATAATAGTGGTAACTGTGTTTAGAACAATGTTTAATTATTTCTCTCATATTATGACTAGAATCTAGTTGTCGGATCATTTTCAAGATCAGAATAAATCAACGAGAATCGATAATCAAGAATAAATCACCTCAAAAGAAATTCAAATCCTTCGCATCTATTTTCAAGAGACCAATACATAAACTCGTTTGTCTCCCATAACGAAGATAATTTAGTGTTTGACCCAAATGAACAGTCCGATCAAGTCATTGAGTTTATTTTATCGGACTGACTTGTCTTATTAGATTATGTTTAATTTAGTGCATTTATTTTATTTAAGTTCTAATTTAATTTTAATGCAGAACCATTAAATGTATTTCATTTCTTCTAAATTAAGTAATTTCAGTGCTTCATTAGGCGGGAGAATGTTTAGAAAAATAAGAAATATTCATTCATTGTGCATTTTATTGTACACTTTGCATTCTGTAATGCTAAATGTATTCAAGTTCATGCACGGGTAGTTGTATCCATGGCATTTCGCAACGCTAAAAATCTTTGTCTCATATCACATAATATGTGATAAGAGACAGGAAACATATTATGTTTCCTGTTCTTCAATTATGTGAGTATCGTGGGACGCAAACAAATACACAAAACCTGTACTTTAGTTTAAGGTAGTTCTTTCAAGAATATTTGGAAATCTCATTCACTCGTACTTTTGCACTTGAACTTGCGACATGTAATTTAACAACACACACTTTAATCCATATTAAAGTTAGTTTTATTTTTTGTGCAAAATAAAATATAAAATTGCACAAAACGCTCTTTCATTTAATTTAGCTTAGTTATTTAAATAAAAGGATTTTACAAACCTCAAAACGAGTCAGGACCGTAACATAAATTTCGAAAATTCACAACAAATTTAAATTTGACCCGAGAGAACTGAGGTCAAAGTATGTACGACAGAACATGTTATCTGAGATATATTGAGCCCTAGTTGGAATCGAACTCGAACACGTCGAACTCGAACGAACAACATGAAAAATGTTTGCAATTTTTTTAATGACATAATACACATAACATTAGTTTAGATGTGACAAGCAATCATGGAATTTGTATTTAATGAAGCCGTTGCTCAAGTTCTATATTGAAGCCCGAATACCTTTGAATTGTGGCTTGACAGTCCAGTACACTCTGCCAATACCTAGCAATGTCAAACTCATTTCCCTTCATTCTTGAGTAAAAGTATAGAATTGTGTAAATACGAGATGCCAAGTGAAGACAATCATTTTTTATTCCACTCCCATTCGTATGCTTAGCCACCAAGCATAAACCACTCGCACTCACAGAAAGCTGTGCACAAGTAGAAAATTCTTGTAAATCCGCTGTCCAATTCCAAACTCTCAAGGACACTTCAATGTCTCCCAGAACTCGTTTACACATTCCAATGAGAAGAAGTACCTGTCCCTCGAATCCTGGACTGTTCCTTTGCCAAATCATTTTAATTTTTCCACAGATGAGGTTTGTAACCTGCATGGCAAGTAATTCTGCCAATCCCTTCTTTGCACCGTAGGAATCCACAGCAAAGATTTTCCTCCCTCTCTCGTAAAATTCCTCCATTTCCTGCACATTCATGTTATCATTTTTAAGGAAAGATTCCAATAGTTGCGTTGTTGCCACAATGTACTTATCAATTCTCTGCACTCTCAATTTCTCGAATATGTCTATCTTGTAATAACGGACTCTCCGCATGTGCTCACTGATTACCTTCGAATGAACCAGACAAAGATCATCTTCCTTAAAACTAAAATGTTGTGAAGTTAAAGGTGTTTTGAAGGAGTGAGCAACTTTTTCTAAGATGGAATTCCCGCGCCTCTTCTCCACGTCATTTCTCACAACTAATTGGAGTAGGGCGTGGACACTGATAGAAGATGAGCTGAGTCTTGTGACCAATGAGTAGGCCGAGAGTATCTCGACTCCTGACTCCACCGTCCCTAGACTCACTTTTTGAACGTCTCCAAGTAATTTGATTGGAATGGGGTCACGAAAGGAAAAGTAGGAGATTATTTCCATAATTTTCTTAGTCAGTGAGGTTCGTTTATGAAGCTTTTCCATTGTAATTTTGTATGTTAAACATACCGCAATTTCACAAGGATTGCTCACTTTCTCAACTCGGAATTGATTAGATTCTTTCTTAAGTAGAATGAGGTAAGACTCAAGTACTTGTTCCTTAGTTTGGTTGGACTTCCCACACTCCATTTTCAGATAAGCTCCAGCAATGGAAAGTGCAAGTGGGAAATTTTGAAGAATGCTGGTTATCTCGGTCACCAGTTTCACGTGATCATCAGTTTCTACAAAGAGAATCCCTTGGAAGAATTGTACCGACTCAGAAGTTTTAAATCCGTCCAAATAGATGACCTCAGTCCTCAGATTCCACTCGACGGATCCTTGACTCAAGATTAGGACGAATGGTCTCAAAGTACTGGAAGACCGGTTCGGCAAGAACTGTGCAACATCAGCGTATGACACCACATTGTCAAATACAATCAACGTCATTGTTGAACCAAAGTATTCATAGATGGCGCTCATGATCTTATAGGAATCAACCACGGTCTCACATATTTTCAATCTTCGCGCTAATTGTCGAAAGGAGTGCGTAATGGTGGATTTTGACAGACCCTGGATCCAAATGACGTTAAAATAAAATTGACTCCTTGTAGAGTGTTCGGTTGCGTAGTGCACGGCCAAAGTTCTCTTCCCAACACCATCCATCAGTCCCTGGAGAACGGTTATTTCAGTTGGACCATCCTCTAAATTTTGTGACATGATGGAAGAGTGGAGTTTTTCAATTTCCTGAGTCCGATGAACAGAAAAACTGTTGGTTGCAGTTGGAACTTCAAACCAGACTGGGCCACGCTCAGGTGAACTTCCTTGTCTAGACAAATTTTCAATCCGAGACATCTCTTCAAGTTTGATTGTAATTTCATCTGAAATTGTAATAGATTGTTGTCGAACCATCAATTGATAATTTGATAATGTGCTGGTTTGGTCGATGAGCTCTACATTGCGCCGATTTTGTCTGGTCTCAAGTTACAAACTCGAATAATGCACCTACTAATGTATGCGGATTATATGGTACTACTGGCAGGATCGAAAGAAAGTTTACAAAGAAAAATCGACATCACGAGAAGATTCTTTAAAACACGTGGGCTAGCAGTTAATGGACATGATGCACCTGGCCAGAGTTCATACGAATACGAATACGGTAAATATGATTCGTACAGATTCACACCTACAAAACTCTTCGGTTACACAAGAGGGGGGTTTGGAATTGAGTCAATACCTTGCCTTAGGCGAAGATTAAGGTTAAATTGAAGAGACTCTTTACACGAGTGATCGAATTTTACAAGACCGGTTTGAGCCCATGATGACGGGAAAGTAAACGTTAAGGGTCTAAACAGTCTATAGGCTAATGGACTCAAACCGTTCTTGTAAAATTCGATCACTCGTGTAAAGTGTCTCTTCAATTTAATCAAATAAATCTCTTCAATTCAAATTGATAATTTGTATATAAATAACATTTATTCTGACCTGCGACCGAGTTGAAATTTGATTCTCTTAGAACGTGAACTAATTTGGTGGTCGTGGCTTCTGCTGCGTCCAATGAAATCCACATATTCAAGGTCATTGTGAGAAATCCAAATGTGTTTAGCATGTAGAGACCAACAGCTCTTTGGATGTCTGTCAAGTGTGACATGGAAATTCCGAGGGCCAACCCTAATCTGTCTCGATTGAGAACTAGCTCAGGATCTTCATACATGATTTTGACAATCCAATGCACATCAGTCAGTCCTATTCCTAAACAAAAGAAAACCCACAAGTTGTAACGAAATTCGAATAAAATTATCAAACTTAAAATTATTTGTAATTCATACCCCGTGATCCCATGATAATGATAATGAAGAATAAAATGTATTTAATTAATTAATGTCATTTGATCTTGTACGTTATGAAGTGTGAAGTCGTACGTACTACTAACTCGCGTTAATAATGCTTGAGGAATATAATAAACTCATTACGAATCCTTATCTTATCTCATTAACTTCAATTCTCTCATAAAAATATTAAAGCCCTACGTTCACGTTTAAATAATGTAAGAATTGTACGTTTAGAGTTTGGAGTCACGTCCAATATAAGCTGAAAACAATTTCCCATGAAACATGATTGTTGTGCAAGAAATTTAATTTCCCAGGAAAAAATTATCATTTCATCGATTGTCGTCGGCTCATTAATTTTAATTTTATATGTTATAAAGATAACACTTTTATTTCACTAAATAATTATCGTTGCGGTCCATTCCCACTACATACAGGGTGTCCGCGAAACATCGCAGTATATTTGAAATTTAATAACTTTCCAACCGATTGACTAGGTAATTCACTTCGGATTTTCGCTAAATTGAAGCCAATCGCCTAGAAGGATGATTAGGATTTTAACAATCCCAAAAAATTGAACACTTCTCGTCACAAAAATTCCAAATTCCAAAACAAATTTTTTTAACATGGCCGAAATAGGGCAGCATTTTTGTCAAAATTGAAGTTCGTCGCAGCAACCGCTGTTAATTCAACAAGTTTTGTGAAAATTTTTGTTCGGCCAATTCAGAATTTCAAACAGGGTTGCCATAATTTCTACATCAGTTCATACAGCATCAGCTTGGGGTATTTTGTAAATTCAGAGTATGAAATACCGTTTGAAATTCTGAATTGGCCGAATAAAAATTTTCACAAAAGTTGTTGAATTAACAGCGGTTGCTGCGACGAACTTCAATTTTGACACAAATTCGGCCCTATATCGGCCATGTTAAAAAAATTTGTTTGGATTTTCCAATTTTTGTGACGAGAAGTGTTCAATTTTTTGGCATTGTTAAAATCCTAATCATCCTTCTAGGCGATTAGCTTCAATTTAGCGAAAACCCGAAGTGAATTAGTCAATCGGTTGGAAAGTTATTAAATTTCAAATATGCTGCGATGTTTCGCGGACATCCTGTATATCCCACTCATCATTATTACCAATGTGTCTGTAATGTAACATGTAACATTGTTAGAATCAATCAATTGGATTCAGTCACTCTTAGAATCCGTTGCGTCCGAGTTTAGAATTTTGTATTCACTGAAAATTAAAACAAAATTATGCCAAGATTAATTTGGTTTACACTCAAATTAGACGATAAGAATATTTACCATCCTGGAGATAAAGTCAAGGGTTACTGCCTTCTCAACTTATCCAAAGCGGTGTCTGTGACAGGATTTGAAGTGTCATTCCGAGCTGTGGCTCATACCTATTGGACCGAACAGGTTGCAAGGACGCGGACGAATGCTCAAGGTCAAACTGAAACATACTACGAGACAGTGGTGTACAGTGCTACACAGAACTATTTTCAGTTCCAGAAGGATTTGAGTCAGATTGGTAAGAGGCATGGCTATAAATTTATATAAAATAATCAAAGTAATATATTCACCTTTATTTATTTATTCAGAGAATGGAAGGTTCAGGAGAGAAATTCCGGCGGGACAATTTGAATTTGAGTTTGAGTTTCTTTTACCGGTCAGCGGGATTCATAACTCCTTTGAATTTGGATTTAATGGATATATCCGATATATAATAAAAGCTGAAATTCATAGACCAACATTCCGATTCAACTACCGAACTAGCCTTGCCATCAACGTTGTGGTCCCATACAAAGTAGCTCTACATCCTGAATTGATGGTGATTGAGTCTTTTCTTTTGAATTAGTTATTCAAGCAGTTCACCTTATTCCTAACAGTTTTTATTCACTGACACTTACATACGTTTAGCTACCAGTGAGTGGAACGGCGGAAAAACATGTATGCTGTTTTTGGTGCAAGTCTGGCCCACTCAGTGTGTCAGCTTTTACTGAAAGATTTGGAAATTCACCTGGAGGTCAAATTATATTCACGGCACAATTTGAAAATCTGACCACAAGAAAGGTCACACCATCTGTGACTTTGTATCAGTGGATTACACTTTTTGCACAAGGACGCTCTAAAGGGGTGGCACGAAGTTAAGAGACAAACGCATTTCATATCGCAGCACAATTTGGTTTTGACCTGCGGTCATGGAAATTTTACTGGAATTAGAGGAACCAATTATCTAGTATTTACAGCACTCGTTTGGTTGATAACTACCTGACATTCCGATTGCGAAATTTTTTCTTCCCATGCCTTTCATTGGCACTTTGCCACTCCTCGCCTCTAATTCGTTTATATCTCTCGTAAATACTTTCTCGAATAATGTCGAAGTCTTCTGTGTTTTTTCAACAATAATATATTGTGCTTGGATTAAGGCCCATGACTTTATGATAGGTGTGCTTCTGGAAGATCTGAGGCATTATTAACTTTTTACAAAAAATACACTTTTTTGGCCAGTTCACGGCGCAGATGTATTTCTTGTGTAGTAACATTTAGAACAGTCGGACAACATTTGAACAATTTTTTTTCGACGCAAGGGTTCAATATCAACTAAACACACTGGTTTAAACATAACTTGGAGTCTTAAACTTACGAATTAAAAAATATTTTAAAAAAAGCTGTATTCATGTCAATTCTCAGGCATGTCAGATGTGTCTCAAAAGAAATCTACTTTCCAGGGAATGAAATTGCCGACTTATTTTTATTCTATTTCTACCTAAGTGATACTAAACAAAATTAATACCCTTGGGCCCGCAACTCAATAAATCTTGTCATTCAACACTAACTTCTAAGCCGAGTTGTGTTCTGACCGATTTGCAGCAATTTTTCGACAACATTTTTTGAATATTTTTTACGTCATGTAATTGCATTTCGGGACTTGTGTTGCCTGGTAGGATTTGAAGCTCAACCGATTAGCTTTAACAGGTATGAGGTAGTTTGACAATAGTCCAATTTTCCTAGACACAGCGAGAGATGAAATGTTAGATTGCGCTGCATCAAGAATTTCGACGAACTTAACATATTACTCGATCCCTACAAGGAGGTACAATCTACATAGATTTTTATGATTAGCATTAACTTGTTCCGCATACGACTCTAGCAGTGGGAAAATTTTGGTTTGATGATTTCCCTGACGCGTAAATAAATGGCGAGGTTTTCCACGATCCACCTCGGATACGTTTTCACTGCAGTGGCAAATGCGTATTCTGACTTTCTCCGAACTTTTAGTTCTAATTTGAAAACCACACAAGGTAACTCAAAGCGGTCTTCAAAATGTTAAAGAAAATCGCTTTCTGCAAAAAATGAGGCATTACATTGCCATAAATTAAATTTCTATACACGCCTAATGAAGGTCTCAAATCTGTCTCTTAACTTTGTGCCAGCCCTTTACATCACGTGGTTTCTCTTGGCCTCTTCACACTGGAAACGTGATTGGGCCGAAAGAGAGTGTTGATTGGGATCGGATAGTGTTGAACATTCCCACGCTCTATTCAACCATCACCGATTCTCCACTCATTCAAAATGTTTACTCTCTGAGGTTAACACTAAGGATTTCAGGAGCAGTGAATTTAACCATTGATTTTCCTATCGTGATTGGTAAAATTGAATTGCCTGAAGAGAGAGTGGCAATCGGAGCTACGGCTAATCTTGACTCTGCACCGCTTTCCTACCAATTTTTGTACCCAGCTGCACCAACAATGGATGCTTTGGGTCCAGAAGATAGACCACCGTCCTACGACAAGGCAACAGAGGATGAGAAATAAATAAATAGGGGAAACAATAACAAAACAAATTAGGTAATCATTTAATTGTAGAGAACAAAGTTTAATTATTTCTCTCTAGTAATCTTATGACAATCGTGTTGTCGGATCGTTTCAAATAAATTCTCTGATTGGCGGTGGAAGTGGTTAAAAACCACCGAAATGCCTTGGCATTGGCATTGGCATTCTGTGTCCTGAGCGTGTCTGTACAAGTATCTTATTTTGGCGAACCAATGACCATGAATGTGTTGTAACAAGTCCGGAACTGGAAAATCTGTCTAGTTAGTCAAGTCACAATAATTTACCACAACACTTGATTCTTAAAATAATCGATGAAATAAAAGTAATATAAATAGCCATAGTAACTGCACCTACTGTATTGTCAGTTCTACCTCTACTATTTTCCCTTATATGATAAATTTAGGATTGGCACAGAAAAGTCATTTCTTATTGAATTGGCTAGATTTTGGATATGTTGTAGCCCTTGACCTCCTGAACAACTTTTGTGAAGGAACCATCCAGAACCATTAGCACCCAAGTCATAGTCACATGTCCACGCTACCCTTGAATCAATCTCCATATTGTAAACTAATTGTTTCTTTATAATTGTATTGTATTCAACCTTTAATAATACTCAAGTGTTGAACATTACAAGTAATGAAAGTGAGTGGGACATGGAGTGGGAGTCATTTTTACTTTCCAGATTTTCTGCTCCTATCTTCACCTGGTCCATCTTGAATCTTACGAACTTCATCCCATCCGTAGTATCCGTCCCAAGCACGAGGATCATCAACGCCCGGTTCACCATGATTAGCTTCATCCCAAAATTAGACACGACTACCAAAGCGTCTCTGAGCAACCTGAAATTCAAAATCAATTAAATTAATAGTTATTAAAGCATATATAATGAGAATGACGCGCTAGAGAAGTCAAGATTTTTACTTTGAAAACTTCCACAATATAGTCATGCACACGACCATATCCGCAAGAATATTTTGAGCTGAATCGACAGAAGCGATGTGCCTCAAGACCGAGTGAGGGATGCTCACCGAGTTCAAACTCAAATCTTGCTCTTCCATAATCTGATTTCCTAACGAAGACTGGATCATCTTGATATTTGGTCTGTATTTCCGCCAGGAAAAGATCCCACTTCCCTTGCTCAGATCTGGATAATACCGGAAACATGTCGAAACCAGCATCTACACCCATTGTACGGATGATCTCAATCTCACTCCCTCTGAAAAGTTCCAAACAGATTAGATTAGACATTTTATCATGTCACCATGCTTATTCATCTGACTCCTTTTGATGATTTTTATGCAGCTTTCCTACACCCAACTAACCATCCACAATTAATGACCTGTATAAATAAATCAAAATCGCGCTAATTATAACTATCATAAAACAAATTATGTGGATATATGATTTCTTATGAAACCATTAACATAACAAAATTATTAGCAACTAATTATCGTCACAATTATTTACAAAACTAGGTTTTAAAAAATCTCTTAAATTGTAGTGGTCCTAGTGTTAGGTAACCAGACGTATTTCTCTATTTAACCAGGTTGTCCAATGACCAGACCTAATTAAAAAAAAGAGAATTGTGTACACTTTTAAGTAAGTAAAGGTAAACATTGACCGGCACAAGCTGAAGAGTTGCCGGCGATGCCAGTCCAAATTACCCAAAGGATTTGGGCTGGCTGAATAACTCATCTGCTTCACGGAGGAAGGATTCACCCGCTCACCCACCTGGACGTCACAGCCCATGTGACGCAACGTCACAACCCACGTGGGTAATCTATGTTACGGCCAACCCTTTAAAGACGAGTAATGGATCTTGTATACAAATATATGGGACGACTTTTCTCAAAAACAAAATATCGTAGGAGGTTGATTTTTGTCTCTAAATTCATGAAATAAATCCGGACACAAAGTAACGGCGAAAATATTTTGAAAAATTACACAACTAGGATATATGATTTCCCGTCACGGTTACGCCACAAACGAGCGAGCGAAGCGAAACTTAGAATTTATTATTTATAATTCTAACATATTACCCCCAAAAGGCCTGAAGCTCATTTATGTCTGTATTAAAAATCAATCAAAACTTTTAACTTCAACAATGACTAATCATTTTGTTATTGCTAAACATGGATGTTTATTGCTGAACATGGATGTTTAACTAATTTTGATCTTGAATATCTATTCTAACTCTTTTGCATTCTTATGCAGTTTAACAGAAAAATTCAAATTCAAAACGACAGATAAATTTTCTCTATATATATATACTACCTTTTTTGTTTGTTTTTAATTCATTCATTTAAATTGGAACTTGGCTTGTCTGAAAGTGGACATGAGACATAACGCAAATTATTAATACACGTTATCATACAATCATAGCTCTATTTTATTAATATTGAGATTACAAAATTAGGTAGAACTGAAATTACATTTCCGAATTCATACATATGGTAAAAATCTGGGAAAACTTTTGATTATCAACATGAAATGTCCAAATGAAATTAAAAATTGACAACTCTTAAAATTACTATGTAGTGTGGCAATTCTTTGTATTCATATTCAGAAAATACTAATAAAGATAACACGTGAACTTAAACTAAATAATCTTGTAACCCACAGTTTCAAAAATTGTTATAAACAATCATAGCAATTGGAAACATTTACTATATTATTACTTCTTAAAACATTTTCGAAGTTAAACGTGGAAACGATGAACCTTAAGTGTGCATTAAAATCATTTTATATATATATTTATTGTAAATAAACATTCATCCTTAACTCCGAAGATTAGACAATATCTAAAACACAACTTTCGACGGTCCAGGTCCTAATTGTGGAGCGGTTGGTGTTGGGTACATTGTGTACAGAGGTATTTGTTGTGCCCCGGTCCCCACATCATCCTTAACAGAAGAGTCTCTAGTCTTTTGTCCTCTGCACTTTGATTTTCTGTAGATAACAAAATCATAATACAAATTACTATAATTCAATATAAGGTTAAACGATGATTTCTAATGTCATTAGGACGCTTTCCGTTGATTATAAATAACTGTATTCCAAAACAAGATTTATTACTTACATGAAGCACAACAGCCAGATAAGAGATGCCAAGAGAAGGAGAGAGATTAATCCAGTAATTACTCCAAACACGACATACAAGGCTTGACTGTGATCAATCCCTAAAATAAAATGTTCGTACTTGAACTCTTTGAATTCCTGCACAGACAAATTCATTGCCTTGACTTGGTTGTCCATTTCAGTAATTCGTTCTGTAAAATTCGTTGCCCAGTTAGTAATGTTGACGCTGGAGTAATCCCAGTCATCCTGAGTTTTTGAAATTGTTTCTTGCATTGTACTAACTCTGTTTCCGTCCACATGAATTGATTCGGAAGGGTCTACGTTAATTATGTAATTTTTCTGGCCAATCAGTGTTTTGACTGTTTTCCCTTCCCGTTGAATGACAACCATTTTATTGGCACTGATTAGATACCCCACTGGTGTAGATTTTATTGTTGGTTTGTCGTTGTTACTGCAGCTGGTCGCCAAACCACATAAATTGCTCGGTGGCCAACATTGGGAGGAAGAAAGCAAAGCCAACTCATCACAATGTAGGGCTTCCGTGGACGGTACGGTGCAATGTTCTAAATTGACAGGGGCCGTCGAAGAAATGGTTTGGACCAAGAACTTTGGTGTCAGCATAAATTTCCGGCAGCCGTCTTGTGGGAAACCGATGTTAATGACTCTTTCTCGAGGGAAAAACACAACATTTTTCATAACAGGAACATTTACAAGGATTCTGATTGTGTGGCCCCTGGCATCAACACCAACGACTCGCGATTCCATAAGTCTCAGAGGGTAAGAAAGTCCATCATTTCGCCTAACAAGGGACTGAAACTTTTGCAAAACCTCAGGATTCAATAACTTTAGGGGAAACTTGCCCGACCTGAGATGTTCCAACTCGTCAAGAATATCGGACAACTGTATTGAGGCCGACAAAGCAATGTCTTGAAATAAAAACATAGTTCTCAATAAGTCCTTCTGTCTAACCTCTATAATGTTAACAGTTTTTAAAAGTACTTTTATGTTTTCCGAATTGAGTGACACGGTTCTTGAGGTTTCATTTATTGCAGCAATTACATCCTTTAGTGCTAGGTCATGCCCAGCCAGTCGTCCCTCAACTCCATTCAGTCGTCCCTCAACTGCATTTAGTCTTTCCTCATGAGCACTCACCACATTGTTTATAGCACTGATTTGTTTCGTATTTATTGCAGACAGAATCGCACCAACACCACCAACTAACAAAATCCCAAGTCCAAGCACAATAAGTGATCGTTCAACACGATTCGACAAACCATTTTCGACTCGATGCCAGTAGTACTGTAAATCTTGAGCACTCATGGGCTTGAGACTAATCTCTTGGTGCCAAGTGATTAGCGTGGTAGTTAAATGGCGATCAAGATTATCTCCTACAATTCGAAGGTGTTGTCTACCTGCTTTCTTGATTTCTTGATCTAAATCAATGGTGTCCATCAAGCTTTGCAAGGACAAGGCGAAATTCGGTAATTCGATCGTTAATATATGGGTTTCATGATCAAATGTCGTTATTACGACGCCTTGTTCATAATGTATGACACCACTTGGCACATCCTTTACGTGGAATCCCTCACAACTCAAAACCAACAAAAATAAAATTGGCAGCACAGGCATTATTAAAATTCCCAAACAATTTTAAGAAAAGTTTAACCTCACTAATGTTTCAGAACTTGACTGATCACTGCCACAAGTGTGCATGACATTAAGTACCCGTTGCTTATTCTTAGTCCATTCAATTTTAACTTGTCCCATTTTCCCTTATCAATAAAGTTCAACTTTATTTGTTCATGATTTGGTGGCCCAGCTCAGAAAGGCTTATTCTTAGTACGATTAATTTTAACTTGTGCCGTTTCCATTATCATTAAAGTTCAACTTTATTTGTTAATGATTTGGTGGCCCAGTTCAATCAAGCTTATTCTTAGTTTGACTAATTTTAACTTGTACCATTTCCATTATCAATAAGGTTCAACTTTATTTGTTCATGATTTGGTAACCCAGCTCAATCATGCGAGGAGTGCATGGGCTGTGTACTTACTTCAGTTCAGTTAATTAGATCCACAATAATGAAGCTCTCTCTTTGCATGTTAAATACGACCTTTGACCATTTACCCTAAAATAGCGTATGAACTTTCATAATCTAAGAACCAGTGTACCAGTTTTAGTTCGTGGAATCGGTTCACATGCAAGTCTTGCACAATCAAACCACCATCGCCTTAATTTGTTTCCACTTAAGTACCCGTTATACCTTCTAAGAACTATGTGTGATACTTGCTCTATCGATTTTGATTGCAAGGAAATCGAGAGATTGTACACTGACGCCACCGCATCATTAAAAATGCCACAATTTCTAAAATACGAGCAATCTGTTGCAATTCATACGATTTTGAGACGGAAGGATCTACTCGCATTATTGCCCACGGGTTTCGGCAAGTCATTAATGTTTATAGCTCCATCCCTCATTTTGTCTAAGGTGCGCACATATTTCGCCTATATAAATTTCAGGAATTGTTACCTCACCGCAATCGTTTACTGGTATTATTTGTTGACAGATGAGTTCCAGCCAGTCTTACACAATCGTTGTTTCTCCCCTTATCAGCTTAGTAGAGGATGGTATTAAAAGTTTGAAGTCATTCGGTTTAAGAGGATTTCATTGGACATCTGACGCATACGATCTAAGCGCAATGGCAGGTTTGTGAAAATTTGTCTATGAAAAGCATATTTGTTTGCATACGAAAGCATACAATTCTTTTGTTTTTGTTAAGGTGATATTGGTCCTCAAGAACCGATTTTTATACTTTTGTCACCTGAAGTATTAAGAATTGCTAAAGTACGCGAAAAAATTGTCGCCCTCAGACCTGTTCTAATCGCAATTGACGAAGGTCATCTCATATCCGAATGGTGAGTTACTTTATTCGTTCTCACTACATTCTTGTCTTACTAATTGAGAATTAAATGCAGGGGCACCGCGTTTAGGAAAGACTACGGATTCATTTTCGAAATACGTTGTTGGCTGGACTCACCGATTGCAGTATTCACAGCAACTTTAACAAGATCCATGTCGGCAGATGTCAAGAAGAAAGCTGGAATAAGAAACGCAAATTCCGTCACTATAATTCGTTCTCCGAACAGGTACATGCACCATGCGATTTTGGCCACTAGTATGTCGTCTTCTTATTTGACAAAATTTCAAAGCAGATAAACATTGCTTACAATTCCTTAGGTCAAACATTTTCTTGGAATGCAAAAGTGGTGGAAAATCATTCGAGAATCTTCTATTCGTTGCTGATGAAATCAGACGGGACAGAATAACATGTCAGAAGACAATAATCTTTGTTCCCACAACAAACATTATGGCTAATCTTTTTCTGTGGTTCCATGCGACACTCGGCGAAGCATCAATTTATGAGAATCAGAGAAAAATCGGCTACATGGTTAATATGTTCAGCGCCTCAACTGAACCGGAAGCCAAGATTCAAATTCTGTCTGAGTTCGTGAAACACGACACATTTCTTCGCGTACTAATATGTACCGTGGCATATGGACTCGGAATCGATAACCCTAATATTCGTCGTGTCATTATATTCGGTCTTCCCTCATCTCGCCTACTACTAATTCAAGAAATCGGTCGAGCTGGCAGAGACGGCTTGCCGTCTCTTGCTATGATATTTCCATTCCGATCAAGCATGACATCCTCGGACGATTACGACATCCCTAAGGATAAATGCGTTAGACAATTTCTGTTAGAACCGTTCCCCCCAGAGGGCATTGAACCGTCTCCGCCAGGTTACGTTAAATCAGATCAGCAGCTATCAGGGAAATGCCTTAAATGTTTTTGTTGTAGCGTGTGCAGAGATGTTTGCGATAAAACTTGTACTATTGGTCCTTGCTGGCCGTGATGAAGGAAATTAAATAATAGTAAAGTCGACAATAAGTTCAACAATAATATATTTTGTATTTATTACTAAATGTGGAATAAATCTCTTGGCTCCTATTTCTCACTGAAAGATGTGGTCCAGCATTGTCTCATTATGTCAAGATTACCTGACTGTTGTGAAATTGCTTGTTTATAAGAAACTATATTATCAACAAAAACGTGGTTGTACTCAAAATTTTCAAATCCTTCGTGTGACCGCTTTCCCAGCCTGGAGAAGACATTGTTACCTCGCAGAATCGCAATGCATTTAGGAATATCTGATCTCCATTTCTCGTAATTTTTAGAGTGTGTGTGGAAATCATTATCTTCTGTTAAGTACTTTTCGAGTTCTGCACGAATGTGGGAAGCTATACCGAAAGCTCGACTGCGGTTTTCCATATTTTGTCGACTTTGACCACCATGCCCCTCCACCATCCCTGATAATGATGAACATTAATGTTTATTAAAATTTTAATTGTTAGATTATACGAATTCAGGATATCATTATTTTTTATCAAAGCAGTTATTTCACCTTTCAGGTAGCTGTTCACAAACTCATTGAACAAGTCAATTTCCAAGTTTTTACCCGGCCCGCCGACAATATTTACAGTAGAGTTCCATATCAAGTCGTGCTTGACATGTTCTGGTTCGAATCCGTGTTGACAAGCTAGCATTCTGTGGCATATCCGGAAGTAGTTGGTGTGATGCTTATTCCAAAGCTGAATAAGATGAAGTTTCGAATAGTTTATTAATTTAAGCCCCGCATTATCCCGTATAGCGGATCGGTAGCATTCATGTGTAAGAGCAGAAAACATGAACGATCTAGTGTATCGGTAAATAAGATCCTGGGCCGAGACACGACATTGAGTTGTGCAGTACCACTCCTTCTGGTTCTTGTTCGGAGGCATTTTGAATTCCGATGCAATTTTCGTCTTCTGGCACTCGGCAATATGCGATAGAATGCATGTTGGATGGTACCAACTGTGGAAGGTGCATTCCCTGTTGTCACAGCCAACCCACTCAAGGTCAGCTGTCTCTTCGTAAACGGAATTGCATAGGCAGTACCTGTAACAATAGATAAAAAGATATTTAAAAATTTTAAAACATTAATATGGATTTACTAACAGGGTGGGCAATCGGAATCGGAATTCGAATCGTAATTCGAAAATAATAATTTTTAGAGAATTATTGGAATCAGAATTTTCAAGAATTAGAATTCAAGTCGGAATCGGAATTTACAAATAATTGGAATCGAAATTCGAATTGGAATTATTTTTCCGATTCCGATTAATCGGAATCGGAAAAATTGCGCAAGGAATTTAAGACAAGCGGGGTAATAAATTTGTTTAAATTTCTTTTTTTTTCGTTGAGACAGACTTTCCTTTGAATTCGATCTGCTTGTGTGAACTTTTTCACTTTTTTAGGATATTTTATTAACAAAATTAAAGCTAGAGAAAATAGCTGCGAAATACAAAGGTTTTATTATTGTATTATTTTTCCATAAATTGAGATTTGTGGAGTTTTTTTTTCGTTTTGTGGAATCGAAATCGGAATTCGAATTTCAAACATTCTAATCCGAAAATCGGAATCAAAATTTTAAAAATTAGAATCGGAATTCGAATTTGTAATAATCTGAATCCGAAATTATAATCGGAAAAAGAATTGGAATCGGAATCTGAAAAAATAAATTCCGATTGCCCACTAAGTACTTTCACTTTGAAATAATTGGACAAAAAAGTGTAATTGTTAAGTAAATGAAATTAATTTACCTGTCCTGTCTGAGTGCACGTCCTATGTCATGCCATTCGAAATTGAGAACAGCGTTGGCGACGTAATTCAACGATGACATTAAGTCATTGTCATTTAAGCCTTCGGTAATTACGTTATCAGCCTCCATGGTTTGAAGTGCTAGAGCACAAATATATGAGTGCAGGCAGAAACGATAAAATTGTGATGTCGGGTTAAATTTCTTCTTCAAGTCAGTACTGACCTAAAAAATCAATAAGTACGGAAGTGAAATCTGGAATACAATTCGACTAATAAGTGTGCATTACCTGTGAGTGTCCAAACATACACCTTAGATGAGGAAGACTCCCTTTTCCGAAAGTCAGTTCATTGGATTTTAACAGTATATTTACATCGTCCTAGTAGACACAAAGTCGTGGTTATTATTATGATAAGGTAGGAGTTCTGGTTGGGAATTCAGGAGAAATAAACATTCAAACCGTTAATAGTATAACTCGTTTGTGCCAATGTGACACTCCTGGGACCAGAGAGTCTAGTTTCCCATCCTCGGTTATAGAATTCAATCTAACGGTTTGAGCTGACCGCAACTTGTCAGCGGTCAAACCATCCCCCCACACTGTTGTCTTGAAACGTTTCCCATCGGCAGTTTGAGCGAGATACCTGTTACAATTAAGATGTTAAACATTGAATAATATTCGATATCGGGTATTACTTGCCTTTGAATGTAATTCATGATATTTATCATCCCCTCCGTGGTGCTCTCGTCTTCAGAAAGAATACCAAGATTTATCTATCAGAGAAATGCTTATCAATATTAAATTACACAATCAAAAAAACGAAATACTTTATCAAGCATAGTATGTGCAGTTTACGGTTTTTGAAGTCTGTGATGAAATGTATGAGTATTTATCTTGGAAGTGCCTAAGGACTTTTCCTTTCAACGCATAAAATGTATCCAATCCATCAACAATGATTTGTTTAATCAATTGAAGGTGATCTTCCCGAATGCTCTCGACATCGGCCGGGCCTGGTAGAAACGCAGAAAGTGGTATTTTCTTGGCTTGTGTATTCTCTCGAGCTTTGAAGGCTAGGTTTTGTTCAATTGGAATCCGATTCATTATCGCGATTACACTGACGACGTTAACCGTTTCAGTTTTTGTGGTTGAGCTATACGACCGACGCAACTGCTGCCTGTTCAGATTGTCGAATGTAAAATTCAGCCCGTAAAAAAGGCTGGGTGCAGCTGCATCGAATTCTAAAGCAAGTGATCTCTTAGAGATGCGTAGACGACTTCGTACTGGAGATTCGGAAGGAGGGCGTTTCATGCCTTTCCTTGGCCTAACTACTTCCAAACATTCGTTTTCAGTAGTGTCAAAATCCATAGGGATCACAGCAGTTGGATGAGGTTCGGTTTCCTTTATTTCTAACGTAATTGCGGTGACCGAACTTGGTACGATGGCTTGTTCTGCAGCCGATGAATGAGTCATTAGTTTATTTGTTGTTTCCTATGCCAAGTAATAATTTGAGTTTTAATATCATGTACTTCACAAGAAATGATAAAGAAATTACCTTCTGCCAATTCCGAAGATCAATATCGTACTCTTGCCATAAGTTATCCAAAAGGTTCAAAACCGTCCTGTATGAAGTACAGACTCCGAACGAATTAAGGATGTCGTATGTCTGAAAATAAATAGAATAATGTAATTGATCAAATGTAATGGGTTGGTAGTTAGAGCGGGTAGCAGTTGGGTAGAAGTGACCACCTTCTCTGATGCTCTAGCCCTCCACAAGGTAACTCCAATGCTTTTCTGAAACCTGTTGTGCTTTTGGTTCCTCGTGAAGCAAAAAATTCCTATCACAGCCAACATTTCTGGTAGAATTGTACTTAATTTAGTTCGAGTTTTCTTGATGCAAGCTCCTTTTAGAACTTCGAAAAATATGGGTGCACTTGATTGAAGAATGGTCGTCAAGTTACTCAAAGGAGGGATGGGCTCGTCTTTTGATGGATTGGTGTCGAATTTGACCTTATCCAGTAATGAGTTGAACTCTTCATTAATCATGATTCGAATTCTAGAAAGGAAAGACGACTTCTTATGTGGACTTTTTTGTGAGGCCTTCATTTTTCGTCCTATAGGAGTTTTCTTAACAACAATTTTTCTAGTTTGAGTGCTACTTGTTTGTGACGAGTTACTTTGTACACATGAGATATTAGCTGCAGGGACAGGTGTTGGAGGGTCGGTTTGGCATTCTGTGGAACAGGGGTCACAAGTTGATGTTTGGCATTCAATGGAAACGGTTTGACAAGCTGGTGCACATATAGCCTGTAATGGAACCAATTCGAATTTTCGAATAAAGGATGAAGCACCAGCACTATTACAAAATGAATTCGTTGATTCAACAAAAGAATCAAAAGCAACTACTGACTTCCGCAATAATAGTTGACATGGGTAGCACAAATTCATTGTTTCTGCTCCAGCCAACGTGACCCCAACCAGAGCTTGTCCGCTAGCAAATTTAAAAACTTTTTGGATAGCATCCAAAACCGAATTTTCGGTATCTCGAAGTTTATTTTCAAAATTCAACTTTTTCGGTTTCCCTTCGCTGAAACTATTTTGGCAGTTGTCACAAGTGTCCATTTTTGAATAATGTAAAGTAAATTTGCAAATTTTGTTGACTATGTTTATAATTTGTGAGAAATATGAATATAATTAATGCGTATATGCAATTTCCTAGTCAATCTGTCACTTACATTACACTGAGGGAAAGTTGAGCTGAATCAGCCTTTCCATGCTCTTATCTGTTTAACGCCTTTATTGTAAACAACGAGTCATAACTCATACTTTGAGTTTTAGACGCAACACTTTATAGTTATAGTCACATCATATATTAAGTCGCTGCAACCGTAATGGAAGAACCATGAAACATTTATGAAAATTTTGTGTACCAATCCAACCAAGTATTATTTTGGTTTATTTGATGTCCAACTTGTTCAATTCTGTTTAATCAATACAACAGAACACATACCATGTCTTAATATTGTAACGAAGTGGTTAAATTATTTCCATAAGAATATGCATACTAAATCAGCAACGTGGGTTTTCTGGCTTTTCAATTCTGGGTCACATTTCCACTCCTAATCGATTTACTTGATGTTTCAATTACCATTAGTTGTGCTATAATTATATCGCATAAGGTGTTATCACAGAGGAAGCTAACAATGGATGTTCGTAGTGATCACATAGTAATTATTGTTAATTTTGGGTGAAGTATTGCCAAAATTCGTTGTAAAAACCAAGGAGATTGGACAAATCAAGCAAATCTCATAATCAGGAGACTTCATACTGAATGAAAATAAGAATCCGTCCGAAATTGGTATTTCCGGTGCAATGACCTTCGCTCACCTGGCAACTGACCATGAAATGAAATTGAACTATGCGATTAATTCTTATTTCCACCTGAATTCGAAGAAGAAATACTCCATTTTTTAGCGTGAAGGGTCTGAAATTAATTATATTTCAACTTGTGGACGTTGAAATTGAATAGATTTCATTGAAATAATTTTAAAAATAATTTTTTATATTCCCCATCTAAATACACTGGTCCCAGGACCTGCTTCTGCGACCAATGTAATCAGATGGGGTTACATGCCCCTTGGGTTGAAAAAAGTTGTTATTTTTCATTATTTTATTGATCGGTAGTTATGTCCATCCTTCTTGGTAAAAACTATATTGACTAATTTTGAAAATCCAGAGAATGTTAAAAATTGTATTACGATTTTCTTCTCTTGACTTCAACATAAAAAAAGTCAATTGCCCCCCCTGGACGACTCTCGTCCTCCGGCTAACGCGCGTGCGGCTAGCCGTCCGTTTGTCCTGTGTTGAAGGCGGCGTGTGCCCCGCCGTACTTTCCGCTCACCCCTTACTCCGTGATCCTTATGGGTCTTTCAGCAGCCTGACTTTCCGTATCGCAGATGCAGTTCATAAGTCAGGCTGCATCGCTGTCAAGCTGAAGAGCATGATAAATAATTATCTACCGGATACCGGATTCAAGCCATTCAAACGTTTACACTTTACGGTCACACGAGACTACGAGAGAGTCAAGGAAAATAATATCTGAAAACTAACTTACTGTTTTGTCAGTGGTATTTTTGGAAGTAATACGAAAATCCTCAAGTTCACAAATTGACAATCAGATCCAAATTCCAAATCCAGTAAGAGTGGAATGAGTGGACAATGAATCAAAAAGTTGGGTCTTTCCCGCGTGGGATCAGATTAAGAGAAAATTCAAACTTGCCCCTGACAGACGCGGAATATAATAATAATAATAGAAGTTTATTTCAAATCAGAAAACTGTAAGAGATGTTCGACAAACAGAGCCTAATTCATAGACACTTAAAACTACATTAACCTACATAACCTAAATAGCCTAAAGAAAAATTAGATACTTTTGTATACTTCCAATTTATTTTACACATCACACATGGAAGACCGCCAATGAGCTTCCAAATCAGACATCATGTGACAAGCCAAAAAATATATCCCCATAGTCAATGTGTTGTCTGTTGTAGACAACCGCTTCTCCAACGATTTTATTGATGTTCTTACAACTTCACTGAAACACTTTAGTTCCAACTCTTGGAACATACACGTAGCACTGTATTGTCTCGTATACCCAAATATTCTTCGGCATACGTCATTATAAGCCACTTTTGCTTTATCTCTAACAGATTTACAATTGTATACCACAAACTTTGACAATAAATTGAACTAAAGTAAGTTCTAAACAAATATTTTTTAATCTCTACAGATGTATACCAGAACCTGCGTTGTATCATATTAGCTCTTGCATAGAGGAGTCTAGTACGCTTACGAATCTCTGACTCATCCGACGACACATTTTTTGACCGATGTTTTTTTGTGTTTAATGTCCTCTTCCCCAAATTATTGATTTGTAAGAAAATCACCAACTTCACATTTCCCTTCACATTTATATTTTAGCGGGTGGATTCTGCAATTTGAATAAAATCCTATCATTTCCGTTTTATTGGACTTACCTCTCTAATTACTATATTATATGTATTTTGATTGTAACTGCTATAGATCCGGTGCTAATAGACCAACAATAATTATTAGCCGTTCTGTGGGCGACTTTAGAAGTTTGGACGAATTACTCATGAAATATTTAAACTCGATCCCCTTCTACCTTGAATGCAGAAATGTACTTTGGCATTGATATTTATATAACACTCCGTCTATTTTGGTTGACAGAGCTGCCATGTATGTTCGCAAAGGTGGTTAGTGGTCACTTTGTCTTGATTTGAATAAAGTCTCGAAATTATTTCTGTCTAATCTTACGAGTAGAATCTAGTTGTCGGATCATTTCAAATAAATTCTGGGACTGTTGCCGGTGGACATGGTTAAAAACACCGAATTCACTATGAACATTGTACTCTCTTTGTATATTTTTATTTCGCGGACGCCGCTAGTCGGGCTCATTAGGTCGGGGTGTCACGTATCAATTCAAGAGGTGAAAATCTTGTTTTGGTCAAGGAATGAGTAGGTTGTGTCGTGCGTTAAGTACGAACCTTGTTATCCAGCCTCATTAGTCAACTCACAGTCACAATCACTTGCCCAAAGACTCAGGGAAATATCATATAAATATCAATAGTAATTCTATCTATCTTCAGTTCTATTCTAATTCCCTTGCCTTGTCCTCTCTTGAACTATTCGAAAAGTCTAAATAATTCCCACATCTTAAAAATGCAATTGAAATTATTGTTGGTTTTGACGTGTGCCTTGGCGTTCTGTGTCATGAGTGTGTCTTCGAGTGAAGCCCAGATGAAATTAATGGACGAATACGAGGGCAAAGGTATGAATTAGATATGTAAGTTATTTTATTTACCTAAAAAATGCCATTATTTTACAGAAAACTGAAGTTTTTTTTTGAACGAATAGCTTGTGCGCAGAGTGATAGATTTACCATTCCAGAGGAAGGAAATTATTGTCCATTCTGCTTCTGTTCTGTGGGAGTGACGATATAGTAGAGTTGCAGAGTTGAAGCTCAGTTGCAGTTTGAAGCTCAAGGTATATCGACGTGTGGTTCTATTCCTCCGTCCAATCCTTGAATTTTATTCTGTAGCTCTACGCTAGCAATTTCAACTGTTGGTTTATTTTCAATATAAATTCAGCAGCTTGGATTATCTCTGTTGGGATAAACCCACATTCCTATCGGGGCAGATTCTTTCTGTCTCGCTGTGAGACTCGGGTTTAACCTTGGGGCTGGGTAGCTAGTAAAGTAAAGGGAATATTTTATTCCCAGTTTGTACTGGACTGGATTTTTCACAATAATTGAAAAATTCCAGTCTGACGTTCTTCTATCATTGCTACTTCTTAGTACCTTACTATCTGGCAGTGTCGATAATGAGTTGGAGGTCATGGAATGAGGCAGCCGGTTGCGACTGGTCATCCTGGTGGTGAATGAAGCCGTAAGGATAAGTCACCCGTATGACGGATGTTCCAGGACATTCCATGACCAGAAGACTCATTATCGGAGTGAGACTAGAAGAATTTTTGTCCCTGTAACGTAATGATAATAAAGCCCTAGAGAAGCAAGAATTTGCTTAGTATGCATATGCATGGCCGTGCATCATTACCCATATGCTTACTCTAGGCTGTTTGACCTTGTTATTGTAAATAATTTTTCCTATCTTCTTCCCGTGCTAGTCTAATTAGACAATCGATAAGCTTTCTTGAAAGTAACGAATGCAGGACTACAGCACACAAATAGCAAAACAAACAAACAAACAAACATTGTGTGGGAGGCGTGTGTGTTCTGCCTACGCCGCCATTGAATCATCAACATTCCATCGGTTTTCTTCATATTTGAGTGGGTTTTTTCTGGTGTTGGTTTTTCTGTTTGAATAAAATCCTGTTATTTCTGATTTATTGAGCATTAGAAAATGAAAATGGTCAACATAATGTTCGTGATTATGCTTGTCTGATCATTTAAAAATAAATTCTGAAAGGAGGGATGTGTGCTCAGCCTATTCTAATTTAATAAAATCCTATGCATCAAAATCCGTAATACATCTTTCATTATTTAGCGAATGGATTATACATATACATAATGTGAATTGCCTTCATTTCTTCTGTTCTGTCATGTCAATTCGAATATAAAATAACATTTGATTTGTATATCTCGGTCTACCCACATAATATTAGTTAATGGAAGATATAATTTAGTGTTGCCAATAAATAATGTGTAGGAAACGACCCAGTGTTTAATTGTAGGTATGGCTGACCTCATATTTCGCACACTCCACATACTATAATTCCAAACCCTTCCTCATTAAATTCGTATCTTTGACTATATATCTCGGTTAAACAACAGGAATCTTATTTTTATTTTGCGGGCCTCCCAAGTCCCTTTGTCGGCATGTCACGCTTCATTCACAGTCAATGCCCAGAATCTTGTTTCGGTCAACCAGTTAGTGTGTTGTATCAAGTCTTACCAGGAAATTCCGCCTAATTGGTCAAGTCACAATCATTTTCCTCAATACTCGACTGTTAAAATTTAAAATAATCGAGGAAATAAAAGTATATAAATAGCCATAATAATTGTGCCTACTGTTTGTTCTACCTCTATTCTTTTCTCTTAAAATTCTAAAGTTTACCACTTGAGTTTTCTCCGAAAAATCTCCAGGCTCAAAATGCATTTGAAATCCTTGTTGGTTTTGACTTTTGTCTTGACAGTCTATGTGTTGAGCGTGACTGCAATGCCTGAATTCCAATCCAAATTGATTGAAGAATGGGACGGCCAAGGTATGAATTCTTCTATAAAAAATTGAATTGTTGGTAACTAGAAAAAATTGGAATGATATGTTGTTGATTGAATACGTAGAGTGTGACGAGAATAGCGCATACGGGATCCCAGCTGACGAGGAAGCAAACAGTTGTCCATCTTGTTTCTGTGGGGCTGACAGCAAAGTTCATTGCATGGGCGGAGTGTGTCACATGGGATAAATTCTTTGTAATTAAATCCAAACAGTTTCCTTCACATTATGACTGATGAATTCTCTATGTATTGCTTTCCTCTAAATTTCACCAGTTGTGTATTTTCAATTTGAATAAAATCCTATGTAATTTCTGTTCTGAGCATTAGAGCATGGTCGGTAATTATTAATTATTCTTTGTATTTGCGGTGGTGGACATTGAAACGTGAATAAAGTTTATTCTGACCAGAATCGTGTGTCGGATAATTTTGAAATGAGTGGGTGGTGGTGGTTAGAGACCACAGCTTTCTACATGAATAAGTCACTGCCTATTTGCTCTTCCTGTATATAGAATTAATACACTCATTAACCCAACCACACCGCTCTCAAGGACTCATCAGTCAGGAGCTATAAATTTTTGTAAAGTTCAAAAGAATCTCCGCGTCTACAAAAATGCATCTGAAATCATTGTTGGTTTTGTGTTCTGCTTTGGCATTCGCTGCCCTGAGCGTGACTGCGAGTGAAGCCCAACACAAATTAATGACTGAATACGATGGCAAAGGTATGAATGAAAATATCCATGTCGAGATTTATACTTGTTGTGCAAGAAAACATTATTATGGTACAGAAAACTGAATTTATGGTCTTGAATGAATAGATTGTGTCCACGGTGATAAATTTCCCCTTCCAGAAGACAAGGAAGGAAACAGTTGTCCACATTGCGCTTGTTTGAGTAACAAAGTTCATTGTTTTGGTGGTGTGTGTATAATGCCAGAACCTATGTTTCCTTACTAACAAAGTCTTAGCACTCCACAATTAGATGTCGGAACTCATATTATGTCATTACTATGTCAGTCCTTTGAATTTGAATAAAACCAAGTCATTTCTGTCTTGATTATTCGAAAATGGTTACTGAGAACTTTCATTCAAATAACAAGATGTGTTGTGTATGCGTATGGATCGTCAGACAATCAATCACTATTTTTATTTTAATAAATTAGTTTAGATAGTAATCTAATTTAGTAATTATTTTTTGTAATTAGCGATGGGCAGTTGTATAGCTGTGTAAAGTTT
>JAQIXO010000259.1:0-25700 GCA_034700305.1 Protaphorura armata
ACTGCTAAATTGGAATATTACGAAAAGTCGGAATCATAAAAATCGTTAGCCACTCTGATTGATTTACGATTTGTCTATAGTGTACAGGGCGAAAGTAATGAGATTTTCCTCTAAGAAAAGCGTTCAATTTCCAATTCAAAGAGACGACTCATTAGTTCTTACTGACAAGCAAAATTATAATGAATATCTTGAACATTAAAATTCTACAGGATAGAAATTTACTTGACGATAACCATAATTTTTAGGGAAGAGAAAGTAGTATGTCTTGCTTTCACCACAAAGGATTGCTTCCCTCATTTGATACTCGAATGATTGCAAAGAAACTTTCACTAATTGTTCGTATAAAGCTCTCTGTACAGTACATCCAGATTCGATTTTAAACAAAAATAAATCATAGTTGAAGTGTTACAGAATGAAGCTCTAGTCTATAAACAAAAACATTCCATTGAAAATAGCATTATAATTGTGTAAAATCAATACAGCTGCTGAAGAATGCCTTGCGAATATTTTGTCACAGCAGGTATAATGCATACCGAGTGACGAGGGTACAGTAGACATTCTACTTTCTGCACAACGATGAGTCAAATGAGATCGTGTTTCTGGGAATCACAGCTAAATCTTTCTAATGATTATTGTCCACTAATTGTAAGTTACATCAAATTTTTTATTTGAATTGTTTATTCAATCCTCTAGCTTCCCACTGCTACTAATTTCCAGAGAACCTGAAGAAAACAGTCATATTTTGAGATACAATCTAAGTGCATGGAATTGGGAATCCCTCCATCCTCCATGCTTGCAAAAATTACCGACGGGTAGGGGTGAAAATTTTTCACTCGAGGAAAAGCAATTGGTTGCGGAATGGCAGGTCCTATTCAAAACACGTACCAGTAATAAAAATGAGGATCCTGATTGTAAACGCACTTGTCACCCCATTTCGGCAGAAAAGGCAAGTTTAGTAATGCTCCATTGACTCATGTTTGCAAAAGGGATACACAATAACAATACTCAGGATTTGCGGGCTAACCTTTGTACAAGTGTGCGTAAAATATTATGAATCAGCAGACAAGTGAACCAGTTTCATTGCCCAAAGGTCTCCTTCCTAAATAAGTATAATTCTCCGACTCATTTTGGAATAAATCAATAGAACGAGGAAAAAGTTGAAGCCGTAAATCTTTTGTGATTCACCTTGCAAACGCAAAGAGATTCCAGGTTTCTACACTAACTACTCTAAAAAATGCACCCTTACACACGCACACAAACAGACACTCGTTCCTTTACCTGGTAGAAGCTGACATGTTTGACTAATCTATTCTTCATCACCAAACAAATACAATCACTAATCGTAAGTCAAGTCTAACAAAATTAATCAGATTTTTGCCAAACAAACATCAAAGTTCACTCTTTCAAATTACACTTCAGAATCAAAGAACACTATTATCCTTATCTCGAAATCTTGCCAGCACTGAGACAGGACGACAGGAGAAGCACACGTATATACAAATATCCTTCAGTTCATTTTTCCCAACAAAGGTTAGTTTGTAACTAAAGTAGTGGTTACAGGAGTTTGTTGATTAGACTTTGATTCTTGACCAGAATTACAAATCTACTCTACAGTGCTCACTTGTCCATCTAGTAAAGAATGGAATAGTATCCCCATTGAACTACAAATGAATTCATTCGTTCTTTAGAGAAGATACACATATGGGAAAAGCTGTCAATGAGGTGTTGGAGATTTTACTGATTTTTGACAGCATTCCACTCCACACGGAGGGATGATGAGCAAATGAAACTCAAAAAATTAACAGGTTTAAGCTTCTGTCTTGTAGCTTGACCTGAAACAAAAAAAAATCTCTTCCTGCATGCCATGCTAGCATAAAAATGTCTAATAATTCTGTCACAGCATAAATCCCTTAAAATCCATCTGCCGTGTCGACTCTTCTTCATTTCAACATTTACCTTGAGAAAAACCGTGAGTCGATTTTCCAATTAACTTTACATAATGTGATTTTGTCATGAGTTGTTCTTGTATGTTCAAACTAAATAATATTGGCATACTATAGGGGGCGGCAGAACAAAATCCAGTATATTTTTTTTTATTTTACTATAAAGCTTCCCAGTGATTTACGGCATAGTTAAAACCCAAGGTAAGTAGTAAAGTGCCTATCACATTTTACAAAGATTGGATTTTTGTTTTTATCAAAGGAAAGAGAAGCGAACTAGAAACAATGCAAAAGGGCGAAGACTATCTCACCTCAAAATCTCCCTCTCTTACACATTTCAATTAAAACAAATCAGCAAAAGCAACTTAGAATGAGTAGGATGACATGCACCTGTTCATGCATAGTATATTCTGTCAAGACATTTAATGGATAATCAAGTGTGGTTGACAATGAGAATGTGAATCGTTCCACTAAAACCCGAATTACTTCTCTGTTTTTCTTCATCCCATTCCAAGTCAACTTAAGTGGTGGAAATTTAATACATTGGATTGGATTGCCGGAACTCTTGTAAGGAACGAATGAATAACGTGCATAAGGAAAAACATGCACGAACCCACGTAAAGCAAATAAAACCAGTCTAGGTGGCCCGCGTAATTAATGAGCTCTAAGGATTTGAGAAACGTGAATTTGACTATTTGCACATACTACAATTTGGCAATAAAAACGAGTAAAAAAGAAAACATTAATTTTCAAACCTGTAGAATGAGATGTAAAGGAGCAGAGACAGACGGTGAAATTTTCTTGCTCTTAGGTCCACAGCAAAATCTTTCTTTCATCTCGTGAACAATTTATTGTATTTCCTTCAAAACACACAAATCCACACAAGTCCACAGTCCACGTTTCTCAGCAGATTTACATCCGTTGTCACCCAGTCAAGTTTAAGTACATTCGTTTCCGCAATCTCCAATCAAGTTCCGTTCCGTTTCCACAAATCTAACTATTTTTTTCAAACTCCACCGTAATCAAACCGAAGGCTTCTCAATTCTTTCAAACGTGAATGTATTTCTTCAACTCCCCATCATCGTCATCAATGTCATTTAAACAAACTTTGGTTGAACTTCAAATGAAATTCTTGAGCTCAGTTCTCACAACATTCGGAATGACAAATTCCCCATTCGACAAATTCTAATTCACTGGAGAGCACTCTTGACTCCTCCAACATTCACTTTACACCCTCACAGAGCCAATACCAATACCAATATCAGCCACAGCCAGTACATCTCTCAACATTCAACAAGAAATAACACATTGGCTAGAGCGGTACCACAAAAAACTATTTGTTCTTTTCTCATCGCACCGTGATTTTTTTTAGAAAAACTTTGTATATAGTACATGTGCGTAAAACTTCAAGAGCTGAAACTGCACTCGGAGTGAAAATCCTTTCGCTTTCACTGCGAGACAATTACAAGTAAAACTGAGATTCGTTTCCAGAGTTCATACACATTATTCAACATGCGTAGGTTGCGTGTACACAAAAACACCAAATTCAGTAATACTTGACTTGAGATATTTGAATGTATTCGAGGTCTTCTTGATGATTCAGTATTCTGTATTCAGTTCCTTCCTTCCTTCCTCCAGCAGCAACCCCGGACGGAATGTGACGGAGGACTAAAGACCAAACTTGGAATGAAAATGACATAAAAGGGAAACCCGTCTCACGTCTTCGCCTTACTTGAAAATCTCCTCTTTTACTTCTCCATGCGTTCAGTTTTAATGTTCGTTCAAACCCGTGCACCAAACAGCATGCGAGCACCCGACCCGGTTTGGTGGTACTTTTCTTCGTCAATCAGTGTTTCCCATTTAGGATTTTTTGGGGGGAACTTCTCTTCCTTCCTTATCCTTTTTCAACTTCCACAAACGAACCTCCAATCCTTCAAGACTACTAACTTTACTAACTACTTCAAGTGAAGTCCCATTCATTCTGAAATCTGTGGTTCACACTCATATACACAGAATCGAATGGTAATGGTCCAGGAGTTCGAGTTCAAAAATGATGATGATGTGATGTTGTGGATGCTGAATGCATGGACCAAAAATTTATCCCATGGCTTTTTCACCCTTCGACCATCTCTTCTAAACTTCTAATCTCACCAACACGACCCAACCGTGTTGTTTTCATCTCTTGAGTGATGCTGATGTTCCTAGTGCATTGCATACATATGCATGCACATCCAGTATCCAGAAGAGAGAGACGATGTCATGACGTGCCCTCACCACCGTCGGCCTCAACAACTGAAGAATTCTTTTTCACCCATAAGTATTTACCTCTACCTCTTTTGTTCATTTACTCTACCTTACCCTACCCCTAAATTTTTTTTTCCAACTTTAATTTTATACAGGCATTACTGGTGAACAACAGGAGAATGCAGAATGCAGCTCACTCAGCTGGAGTGCCAGTCTGCCAGAGATTTCCTCACGTCACGACCGCATCCATCCATCCAATCCTATCCAGAATTTTTTTGACCTTCACCTACCTATTCATGTACCAGGCGGTTCAGAAATTGTGATCGGGCTTTAGGAATTCAACCTTTGAAATATGTTATCCACTCCTGAACAGAAGTCAAACGAAAACCCTTGCGATTTTGAAGAGACCTTTTTCTCCTTCAATCTTTTATGAATTTGTCCACCCAACCACAATGGATTTGGATCACGAAATTCGTGACCTATTCATGTCGTTTTTTTTGTGCCACCCTGTAATCCTGGTATTTACTGCTAAACTACCCCATGTAACACAATGCACCACTAGAATTTCCTTCAAAAATAAGGGCGTTCCCCTTTCCTTACCATTCCCTTTCGATTCTTTCACCTTTCAACGTTTCATCCGAACCGAACCAGAGAATCAGAAAAGACTGCTGGGCTGAAGGACCCGACCCGTATGGTTAAATTTTGTTCTAAATTGCTCAAACGCTGACTGAACTCGGATGACTAGGAACTGCACACGCATGCCAGACAGCCTATATTTATTTTATTATAACCTAACCTTACCACCTCTCTTACCTATCTTTCCCTCAAAAACCTAAACCTAACCAAAAAACCATCATTATCTTTTATTACAACAAATCCCAGTCTGTTCTATTCTATTCTTTCATATCTTTCTAACCCTCCACTTACAATTCACTCTCGCTAGCTCAACTAATATATCTTTTCAAACCCAACATTCTACCTTCTGGAAAACAGAATGTGTTGCTTCCTTCCTACTGTTCAAACTCCATCTCGGCACGCGACATCCCTTTTAGAATTAATCAGGACAAAACTTGGGAAACCTTTCCGTATGTTGTACTACGTTTTAAGATAGTAGAGCATCGAATACAAAGTCCAAAAATCACCTTTTATTCAACAACACGCCTTCCTCTTTGGCTCTCATTCACAATACAAGAAACTATAATAATTTTCGCATTATTCACTAACAAGCACTTTGTACGTGCGAGGAAAACATTTCTGGTAACAATGAGAATTCATTCTAGTAATTGGTTCAAATAACTTTTCATACATCATTTAATAGCGTTAGCGTCATGGCATGAATAAAACAACACTTGCCATTATCGTATTATATGATAAACAACAATTCTGGTCTGGTTCGAAATAATAAATCGAAAAGACTAGCCGAATTTGAGATACTACTACTGCTTTCGTCCAAATAATATCTTTCACTCTGCTAATGATAAGGCCCCTTAGACATATCGCAATATTATGCCATTCATTTGCTTTCACTTTTGTTCTACGCTATTGTCCAACGTAAACCTCGTCTTGTTGACTTTTTGTTTTCTTCATACTCGTACATTGACAAATCCTAGTTAGTGTCCGTTATAGTGTTAAGAACTGTTTAAAGCAGCAGGGAAAAATGTAATACCCATTTCAAGTAATCTTGGCACGCTTTCTACTTTTATTTCTAATATTTGGGGGATTCGAGAAAAGTCCTGTGGGAGTTCATAATACCATCAAAACGTCAGACCGGAAGTCAGCCAAGGAGTGAGAACTCTTTTGCGAATAATGTCCATAAGTTAAAAGTGATGCGGGGCTGTGAAAGACATTTTGACTTATAAACATTTAAACATATTTGAAGATGACAGTCTAGATAAATCTAACTTATCTAATATAATATCTCTATATTTCTAATAATTTACAGGCGAGTAATCAGGGCACCTTTTTACCTTTCTTCAAAAATTTTTCTCTGTTCTTCGATATGATTTGTCGTGCAGTAAGGTATCCCATATTCCGTAAACTGTTGATAGCAAGGGTAGTTCCACCTATTTTGACAAAAATAATTTTTAAGGTTAAACTTCGCCTATTCCAATTTAAAAAAAACCGGATAATCTATACAGAAAGAAAATTAGCTATAAGTTAAAGTTAATGGTTTGATTTGTACACAATAATCGCCCGGCGTGCGCACATATGAGCAAAAGGAAAAGGTGTCCGGACGGAAAACCCATCAATCAGAAGATAAAATTTACAATACACATAACACAATGGACGGTCTAATGGGGTAGATTGAAAAAGTGATATGGTGATAACATGACTCCACAAGCGGATGAAAAACAAAGGGAAAAAGCACAAGACCGTAAGAAGGAAACCATTCATTTTACGAAATATATTTTGTACGCTTGACAGGAGGATAAATTGGTGCAACTGCAACTAGACAGGGTGGTTAACACTGAAGGGGTCAGAAAACGTTGCAAGCAAATATCATTGAATGAGAAGAAAAATTAAAATAACTTTAGTTCGCTTTATGATCCATGTTGTAAAGTTACACCTTCTCAATTTCCGTATCTGACTAATTCGAACTACTTGTTTCCCGTTCGCCGTCAGCTCTGACAACACGCCTGGTTTTATGAAAACATGCTCCCTCAAGTTGTGCTCAAGCACGAGTCCTGTTTCTCTTTCTGGTACGTATTAGATACTTTTACATAGCACGTACTACGGGTCTTTCTATCTACGGCATGTCACATTGTCACATATGGATATGGAACAGAACAAAACTTTGAGAAACTAACAGCTGCCAAATTCTAAAATCTGCACATTAGTTTAGCTTCACATGAGAAACAATGAAGGCATCATTCCTTTGAGGCAAGAGGCAACTAACTGTAGTCACACGTCGCCCCATTGAATTCCGTCCCATTCTGTTTATCATTGTCACAGTTAGTTGTTTTGCTTTCCAGCGTTTTCATATGGTATTGTGGTCAACACGTAATTCTGCCAAAAATCTCTCCCGAATTCCGTAGACGCAGTAAAAATATACATCAGAGCTAGGTCCTTGGTGAACCCGAAAAGCTCCCTTTGTTCAATTTTATCTTCTATCTCATTAGTATGATATAACTTTTAAGTGCCTTGAAAGTGCAGAATTAACCCGGCCTCAACCAGAGAACTACAGAAGAGGAGAGATTCCAACGGAAAGAGATAAAACCATTCCAATAGACCGCATGCTGGTTACCGGCTAACTCAGGAGACGATGGGAAAGAGAACGGGTAAAAGCGTGAGACATAAATTAGGTTTTTACACGTCTAGGTCCTGAACCACACCTTGAGATATGAAAACAAGAATGGGATGGAATTTATAGCTTTTTAGGGACCTTGTTCTTCAGGAAATATATTACCTGAGTTATTGGGTGGTACACTGGTACAAACCAAAGAATTCCTTGAGCTAACCAAACCTTTGCTTTTCCTTTTTTTAACTCATCAAATTCCCTTACCTAAAGTGACAGCGTATCTTGCTGGTGTAGCAACTTTATACAGGGCATAGGCAACGGCAAGATGTCCAGCTCCGGAATGAGTAACTTTGTCAACTACAGACTCACTTATCCCGACTTTCTTCATATAATGGCCAAGGTCAACCCCACTGTAAATACACAAAGACAAAGTATTCATTAGTATTAATAGATTTTACCAGAGATAGAGCATATCCATGCCATAATTACAGTCCATCCTCCAACTATAGCTAACGATCTTGTAAGCATTAAAACCGTCTCGAGCGCTCCGTACATAGACGTAATGTTGTATTGGCACATTCATATCGTAATTTAATTATTATTCCATCAAAATAATATCTGCCCTCATTGACTTCGTTCTAATCTCCATAATTTTTTTAAAATAGAAAGTCAAAACGTTTAAAATATAAAATTAATGTTTGTCGTTTCTCTTTATAGAATACCAATACCAGTGAATTTGTATGCAAGTTTGACACAATTTAAAATGTTAAATTATGAACATGGACGCTCTTTAAGATGAATATATTTTTTACACGAGTGTATAAATTGTAGACAAAATTATGTTATCCATTGACTTGTGATTCTCCCGATGGAAGGTAACGTTGAAGGTCTAAACAGTCTACACTCTAAAGTTAGCAGCAACCGTTTCCTTTAGAGGTTCACCAGTGATTGGATGACGTTGTTTTCTAAAACAGGACAGTTGGCTATATAGATCACAAAACATGAAGTTCGAATAGTTTTAGATTTTCTGAATTAATAGTATGTTCAACTTTCATTTAGCCGAATGTGCGCCCGATCCCGATGTCAGAGGTTAATGTTAGAAAACTCCGAAGATAACTTTTCACCTATTGCTATAAAAAAACTTAACGCTACAAAAATTGAAAGATTGACAAATCGCACCACAACACGATTGAACAATAGTTATAGTTATGATTTCACAAAAGCTTTTATTAACAGTAATTAACGTTCAGCTCTTACGTTCTCTAACCTAAGGGGCTGTGCACATATGACGTATACATTTCGGGGGAGGGTGGGGGTCTGAAATTGGAAAAATCTCCATATGACGCTAATGTTAAATTGGGGTGGGAGGGGGTCGAAAAATCGCCGTATATGTATACGTCATATGTGCACAGCCCCTAATGTGAATCTACATATAACAAATATCATAAAATATTAATTTTCAACAAGAGAATCGGCTAAACCGGCAAACGGTCGACGTTGTGCACATGAGCACATGTTAGGAATCGTTCCCTTGAATAAACTGTCTATTTGACGATTCACTCACAGTAGGTACTTTCCACAATTTTAAATTATTCAGAGTTCTTGTCTTACAATTTACAAAGCGAAACTTGCTTATTTACTCTTTAGCGCCTGTCATTTTTAAGTTAAGCCAAGAAAGAACTGCTAATGAGCAGTGCGATGAATATATTTGACACAATTTTGATTCTAAAAGTAATTACGATTTTCAAATGCTCATCTATCTGCCTATTCTCTTTGAAATACTAATATCCCTTTGAATCGACCTCTGGTCAAATATCAAATATCAAATAAACTTCTTTAATCTTTAATTCAACTCAAAATATTATGTATCTATGAAATGTAATTTCAAAAATTCACCGGCTGAAGTGTTTGACTATATTTTTCGGTAGAATATTTCGCAGGAGGCTTGATGAGATATTGACATAAAATATTACATGTTTAATAAGGGGCAGTGTTAATAGGTCAGGTCAAACCTCTACTAATACTCCGAGTTCCAATTACGTATTATATATTTATACTCGTTCATCTGTTTGATAAAATGAGCTAGTAGATACGAACAGTTAGAAGGCAGAACGTAGCAAGCAGGTAACTTTAATTTTAATACGATATTTTATACAATCAAGTATTTCATAAAATGATTGAAACCAAGAGACGTGGAGTGGCCTTATAAACATTTTTCTAGTCTATATTCATAATAGACGAAAAAATCGACTAGTCTCCAATATTTTCGGTTTTTCGATTCTCTCCACACCCTACAACGTTAGTCGGTAGTGGTTAAACCGATTCTTCTGCGTCTTAAAGTGATGACTTACTGTAAGTCAAGGAACCAGGGAGATGGGGGCATATTAGGGTATAAAAAAGTTTCTTTCTTCAAAGTAAAATAAAATGTTCGTTTTCGCAAAAGTTCACCTTCCACAGAGTTCCACGTGGAACCGTCATAGTTTCGCAGAATTAATTGTAACTTAAAAATTGTAAGATTTAACTCACCTTTTGGCAAAATAATAGAATCCACCAATCCATCCAACAGATGTGACGACGTGGACTGGAACCAGAACATACCAGTAGTCCCTGTACATTGCTTTGAATCTTGTAAAAAGGGATTCCTTCACAGGCGTCGTGGTCGGCCCTTCAGCCGGTGTTGATGACAAACGGGCATTTCGAAAAATGCTGTGTCGAACTCCAAAATTCGTAGGGAAAATAACTGTTCGGACTCGACTTAAGCAACAGAGTGCCATATTTTCAAAATATTTTTAAATTCTTTTCACCGATGACCGGAACTCGGCAGGCACAGGTACAACGATGATAATGACGCAAATTCCTTTCAGATCCAAATGGGACCAGAGTTAAACTTGAACAGAGAATTTCGTGGCTTTCGTGATTGTGTTATTTTTCAAAATGAGTTTGCAAATTGGTAAAATGACGAAATTAATGAAATTATGAAAAATCCTAATGATGAAAGAAATTGTTATTTAATTCAAACCCAACCCAGAGTTCCCGGCTTGGAATATGGAGGAAGCATTGAGCAAAATCCACATGCTCTCACTTCAGAAAATATAAAAATGTTTATGGGCGGGGAATTACGTCACAATTTAAAAATTCAGTTGAAGAAATAATAAAAATTTTGGAAAACACGCTCGGAACAAGTGAGAACTTTTTTAAAAGTATTTTGAATCTCGGTCTCCGTGTGATCACAGTTTTTTTTCCAATTTTGAAAAAAATTGGTACTCAGGGGACTGCTCAGTAGTGGTGCTAAAATGTGATGGATGAAGACTGATCGGTTTTATCGTAAAGTAAGTGTGGCGAAAATTCTTTGCGGAACTCGAATTTTTTATTCATTGAAATTGAAAACTGTTGAACGATGTGAACTTGACATTGAAGAAGAAGGCTGATCCGAAAAGTACTCTTGGCGAAGTAATTTTTGACGTGCACAACAATATTTTTTCAGTGTCAATAATAGATTTAGTGCAACTTGAATAATTGCGAGTTGCCGGGTCCGGAAATTTTTATGGAATAACTGGAATTTGAATACTTGTATGTATTCAGTGCCGAAATGTTAAGATCACACATGTTGTACTTAAACCCTCGATTTTACTGCAGAAAGTTGGAATTAATACGAAGATATGGATGCGCAAATCTACTAGGACTGGAGGCTACCCCTCCTTCTACGTTGACATTAACACACGTAAATGGACAAGATTTTCAAAATCGAAATATTTTTATGACACGGGAAATTAATAATGCTCGAGCTTTCTCCACAAAATCCTTTGGCGAAGATCAACCTGATCAACTAGCTGAGACATTTCAAGAGAGTGGAAATGAATTTGAAGGAAGTTATTGGGCCGGATCAGACGATGATTTATCTCATGTGAGAATTAATTTGTACCCAAATAATAATGACCGAGTCTTATCAGCATTGTTTGAAGTCGGAACAGTTCAAGAAATTTTGGACATTATAAATTCTATTCCCCCTGAAGATTTTAACGAGAAACACAGTAGTCAAGCACTTGTATCGTCGTGGGACTTACAGAAAATCCTTTTCAGAATCGGACCAAGTTTTGACCCTGTCAAAGATTTTACGAATCGGAAAGGTTTCATAGAGAAACTTCGGAATCATCCGATATTTTCTGAAAAAATTGTTGAACATGTTGTAGCTCACGCAGATGTATTAGAGGACGAACCTCTCGCAGCTTGTTTGATTTGTTTGAAACGATTAGACTATTCCATGAGATCACCACCTTGTCAAGTTTTGATTGAAGAATGTCTCAAAAGAAAAGAAACGTTTACCCTTCCGGCATTATCCCGCCTAGCCGTTTGTATGAAATCAGAGAGTACTTACGGAGCACTAGTCATGGTCAACTTCCTGTCCCATTTTGATTTAAAAAAGATGACTGATGACTTGTCCATTCGTCTCATTTCCATCGCTCTAAGAAGTGTTCATCGATTAGCCTCTACGACCATGATACAGTCTTACCGAACTAATATTAGAAATCTATTGCAAGAGTCCGAATTACCATTGAAATTGGAAATTGTCACACTTTGTAAAATTTTGCTTTGTCTCTTGGATACAAAAAATGGAGCCATAGCGTCACTGGACACCTCACCCAGAGTCCTCATAAGACGAGTTGGAAAACTCATTGCTGAAAGATCAAATGAAATGACTATATTAGAAATTTTATCGTTGCACCGATTTCTTGAAGCTGGGCCTCAAGAACCCATGGAATTGATTGACACGTTATTCTCAAGGATCTCAACATTAATTGAAGAAAATAAAGACACTCCACGCTTAGATTTAATTACTTGTATTCTACCTTTCATACGAAATTTGGGTCAAAGGCAACAACTCGCCAGCTATGTTCGTGAATACTTGGATCACTACCCACAGTTTGAACCAGTAGCACATGTTCTACTAAAAATTCTTAAAGTTGTGAAAATCAATGATACAGAATTGTATAATAAATTTTGGTCGAAGGCGACTAAACTTCTGTCTCAATCCGAGGATCCAGCAGTGAATGATCCCAACGAAAATGAAATTCGAAAAGTTTTACGACTGGCCGTGGATTACTCATCATTCAATCATGGTTTAAATTTTTCATATCGACATGAAGATTTCGAAAATGAAATGTTGAACTTGCTCTATTCTTATATGAAAAACTATGAAGAGGAAAAACATCCGACTATGATTTATCCTGCCGATTTCGCTAGGGCAGCTAGTTTTTTAATTGCCTACGGTTCGCCATCAGATAGAATATACACCGAGAATAATTTTCTGGAGTCCTTGATTCAGAGTCGAGCTCATCAATTTCGAGTGGCAGACTTGCATCTGATTTCTCGAGGAATTGAGGCTTCTCTATTTTACCAAAAAGATGCCAAGAGAAATCAACCCAGATATTTTAATAAAATCATGGAACTTTGCACAAAGATTGAAGACTGTGTAAATGACAAATTAATAGAAAACGCAAGAGGGGAAGGTGAAAGTCGGTTGACTACGAATGAATGTGTTTCTATTTCCAAAATACATTTGTCAATCAAAAGGGCCTTCGGCGATTCCCCGGTTTTTTGTGAAGCCGTCAAGAGGTGGACGTTCCGATCAGATATTGAAAGTATCGATTCAAAGCTCGGAAGAGAAATGGCAACGACGTTACTTTGTTCAAATTATAATTATCCTCCAGTTTTTAATATGTTGGAGAATTTCATTTGCGAGAATCCATTGTCCGTCAGTCCAGATTTAGCCGAGAAGTTTACGTGTCTTGCTTATAGTATTGGTCATGAGTCCGATTGTCCTGACCATGTCGAAATTGACCGGTCAAATGTATTCCAGCTCTGCCAAGACAGCTTAGAGAAGTGAGTGAAGATTTTTATATTTATTAATATTTATATTAGATTTGCATTTAACTTCATTCGGTCTAATTGTAAGCCTTACGCGTAACAATTAATTCATGACAAGTGTATGGCATCGCATAACCCCGGAGTAGTGGGTGAAACAATAAACGGTCAAGCCATAACCATATCCTTCTTTAAATAATTTATACTTTAATGAATTTATTGCAGACACTTCACTAAACTTCAGCCGTATGGGATTCTGCAATTTGCATTGGCTCTCTGTTTCTACCGTACTCTTCAACCGTCGCTTGTTCACAATATATTTTCGGTTCAATTTTTGGATCTCGTTGATGAGGAATTGTTAACTTCGGTAGGATACGTAAGTGAAAGCAGCCCTGCGTTAATAATTTATGTACAATAACTTCATTAATTAATTTGGAATTTTCTATGGAATGATTGAATGCCATTTTTTCAAACCATTTGATTTTTTCGCTCAAGCTTTCGAAATCAAGTTGATTTCTTCAGGAGATCTGTTATATTCACTAAATAATTTTTTAACTCAGATAATTTACTCGTGTGATAATTTAATTTTTCAGGGTTCCTACCCCTTAAGAGTGCGACAAGCCTTCATGGAATTAAATCGAGCCGTCTGTATTGACATGCCGGATTCTAATGTGCCTTGGTTTCATAAAAATTACTGCGAAGATGTTTTATCTACCAGTAAGTCTAAGCCAGCCTAACAATTATAGACTTATAAAAATGCGTTGCAAATAATGAATGATATTAATTCACAATTTATTGGAATATTCGTAGATAGCCCACCCGAGCATTATATTCACAGAGAGGTCAGCATTGTGTTGGGAGAAATTCTAAATGACCCAGCATTCGTAAAACGGGCCGTTTACTCGCCGTACTTCTACTTGCTCGGTAATTTAGTGAAATTTTATTCGAGTTCGAGTACATTTTGAAATTAACACACGTAGACAATGTATTACAATATTTTGTTTGAACGTTTCAGATTTTCTAGTCGAATTTGACACAAAGGGTCGACCGATTAAGTCAATTCAAAAGAAAAGAAGTATTTTCTCGCGGACTTCAAGTGATAAACCTGTCGAAGTGGGTCGGAAAGTTGCTATTCTAGTCTTACCGCATCGAGCGTTCACAAGAAATCAGAGAAGTCTGAAGGGATTTTATAAGATGCGTAAAAGACATCTAGAGATATTAGGTTACCATTATGTAGAGGTAGACCCAGAAATTTGGAATAGTATGTCTATGTGTGAGAACATGGCAAAAAATGACTATTTAGAAAATCTTATATTTTCGACGAATAAGAAGAGGACAAGTAAAATCGAAATTAGTTAACACGAGACAGCAAATTCTGGGTTTTGAGTTAAATGTTATTGTCATTCCTAACAAGTTAGGCTGGCGGAGTAATACTAGGGAGGGTTGTAAGGACCACATCCTTTCCACTTCAAATATTTTCCGAGATTCTTTCCTGTGTTAGAATATCAGATTCTGAAAATTATTTCATTGGAGCGCTAGAAGTATTTTCCTGCAATTTGCCCTGAACAATATTTACAATTCAAATGAATTATTTCGTAACGTTCTCAAGGTTTTACACATTTCATACTGAGTCAATTTATTCAACACTCATATCTGAAATAACACATTTAGTCAACCCATTTCTCCAACTATTCACATTGACTTGGTAGTTTATGCGGAGACACACTAGTTAGCTGCGGTAACTTCAAACGACACAAAAAACGATATGACATTTCTTTGCCAGAAAGGAATCAGATTTTTTTTACCAGTAGTACACGAATAATTCACATGAATGATTGAATATACAACAGTAATTAGCACAAATAATGTAAAATGTCACGAGTTCTCAGAACATTTGACTTTTACTCGATTCGCTGGCTCAGCTCAGCTCATGCACCTTGTTTTGTAGTGGAATGCTGGAATGCGGACATTACAAATTCCGATCACAATGAAATGGGTTCGATCATCTTAATAGCAAGCAATCCATTTCATAATTGAAAGTATTCTTACAAAACAATGATAAACGATGTGTATAAAAAAGGATAATTATAAATACGAATAGTCATAATATTAAAATCTATATTTGCAGGGTTGACCAGATGACCAATTCATAGCGTGCAACTGAAACTACGATTAAAAATATTTAGAAGATAGGAATTACCTTAAATTACCGAATAGAGGCCCGGGTCTATATTCAAAAATTGAATTTTTTTTATCGACCCTTTATTCGAAACCGGCTTGTATCTTAAATTGGTGGTCTGATTGATAGTCGCGAATTCGCACGAAACCGGTCTGTGTTTGTGATCCGGCTCTTACTGGATTCCGGCCTTTATTTCTAGAATCCATGGTTTGACCCTGCCTCTATTCGGCAAACTACGGTAAGTATGTACTAATAATAGTAATATAACAAATATAGGACTCATTGAGCTAATGATTGATTATCCTCGAAATGAGTATTCTACATTTATTTTGTACCCCTTTCTATTGACTAAAGCGTTGGGGTCAAAGGGTGTTAGTCCACCCTGTAAATCTAACAATCCTATGCATTATTTCGTTGAAATAAGTTAACTCATAAAAAATTACGAAACAAACGAGATAAAACCGCAAAATAGGAATTCAATATCTCACTTTATAGTTACTTAGCTTGGTGCTTCACTCCAGTTCAAATTCTGAACACAACAGTGTGTAATATATTTGTGCACGCAACGAATGGTCGGTCGGTCGGTCCGCGGTATGTTAATTTATATTCTCAGAAAATAAAATCATGATCGTGAGCAAAAACGTAGGTTCCCTGGTACACCCAGAAAAAAAGGTAGGAGGAAATAGTATGGTATGTATGTAAGAGTAACTTACAATTTCCGAAAATTATTTGCGTCCATAGAAATAGGAATTGCGAAACAATGTAAAAAAAAGTTGAGATCATAGCATCTCCTAACGTTTACAATTTACAAGTTATGTGTTGTAATAGTTTTCTAGACTTTGACAGAAATGCATAGATAAGCCGTACAATGTTCGTAAATATTTTATGAACACACAACGAAAAATCTACCAAATCAAACTGGACAGAAATTGACAGCTACTCCAGAAATCTTGCGCAAAGTTAAAATACTTACAAGACAAACTCTTTTCTTCCTTTTTTTTTACAACAACGAATCACAAATTTGAATTCGCTATTAACTTCATTAAGAAATCTACCACTAGGCACTAATTCTAAAAATTACAATTTAAATTATAGACTAAACTATCCAGAGTTAGACATAATTCTTCCGTACAGCAATGGTACTCTGCATAGCGGTTGAGGTAATCCATGGGTGATTGAGGCCTTCTTCAGGTGTTATCCTATCTGATGCATTCCATCTATTCAATAATCAACAAAAATTATTAATCACTATTACTATAATTTCGGAAACTGAATATACGTAGATGTTTTCAAATACAAATGTAATCGTACTTATTGTTAGAAACGAAACTTGTACAGATCGATTTCGATCGGAAATAAGAGAAACAGTTATATTTTAGAGAAAGTTTTCGTCGAAAAACCTTTCAGTAACATATTTAGACATGGTATTTTGTAAATAAGACATACGTGAGACATTTCCTCAGGAATGATATAAAATCAAGATCAGCCGATTTGATGGAAACAGCTATAATGATAAAGAAATTACTACATTTTATAAACAATTGGTAATCTTGAAATTTTGAATTTAGAAAATGTTACCTAGATCTCGAGAAGATGGGCGTCGGACACGCCCCTTAGAATTTCTAATACACCGTGGTTGGTTTCTCGAATCAAAAAAGAGACGACGACGAGTGGCCATTGTGATTAATCCGTCAGAGGGAATGCCAATCATTTCCATGATGCAAGCTAATTGCTCCACCTGTAATTCATGAAAGAGTATCATAGTATCATAATATTTCGTACGAAAACGTAGTATCAAAAGGACGAGGAATAATGTGACCGAATTCCAAATTCCAGCACAAGTCTCTTACTAACCTTACAACTCTTGTAATGAAATTTGTTTTCGATTCACTTCATGAAATAATGAAATTAAGGTTTGACGCATCATGTTCTACTTAATTTTGCGAGATTTGAACCGGGACTAGCGTGTAGTGTAGTAGACTGTAGTGTCAGGTAACATGATTAACGCTGTACCCCGAAACTAAAGGCTTCTCGACTTCCTTTCTTGTCCTAGACCCAAACATTTCTCTCGACGTCATGTCAGGTTCAAAATCTTTCATCCTCATTAGTAGTAAATAATAAAGTATTATCATGACTTTAACACAACTGCGTCATTCAAGTGAAGGTGAGTTAAGCAGAGAGCTTACAAAACCTCCTACCCTATTCGTTTTCCATAAAACTTTGTAAGACAAAGAAAGAAACTTCTCAATTTAACACACCTACGCCTTTATGCTTCTATTAGAGCATATAATCTTTTTACTTTTCTACAAACTACACATTCCATAATATGCTATGCATGTCTACTTTTTTCAAAATTATACTTTGTCTGACTTTCTCGAATATTCAAAAATAACTTCGTTATCAAATTATCTACAAGAAAAACTTCTCCGTTACGCGAATGATTATTTTTGGAAGTCCTTAAAATATTCGTCATGGACTCTACACTCTTACTTGAGGAAACTAAAGTGAATCACATTAATGGAGAAAACTATATGAGTTGTGTTTTAAGCATAATACAATAGTTAATGTGACTGAATGGTGCACATGGTGGTTCAAAACTTTTACAGCGCATCCCGTAAAGGGTATCTCACATTTTTGTGGTGTACTATATCACAACAATCACGAGTAAATCAGGCATATGAATATGAACCTCCCTGTACCAAACAAATTGCTATTTTGCTATCTCTGCGATTCATCCGGTAAGCATCGCTTACCAATTTCTTCCGCGAATATATCGACTCTATTGACTCTATATTTTCGTCGTTTAGATAAATTGAACAAGTTAATGTCACGGAGTTGTTTTATTTTAACAAACTTCCGTTCTTTCTATCTTAGTTAGAAACCTATCGTTTAGATACAAAAATACAAAATGCATTTTCTTTTATAGATTCATAGACTGGTAAACTCTGTTCTACCTTGTGTTCTGTAGTACAGACAAGTAATTTGGAAAAAAAGTATCTTACTTAGTCATAAATGAGACGTAAGAGTAGTCCAACCTACTTTTGGTATAGTTTTCTTACTGCTAGGTCAGGTTTTCTCATACAGCTCATCCGGTACGTATGAATCTAGGGCGTTATTATGAAAGTTCCTAGAGTGCTACAGGATATTTGGTTAGTGTTTTCCCAGCATCTCCTCTGACCTACTCAAGTGCGGGGACAGATAGAAAGTTGGGAGAAAGCTAGCAACGGTGAGTAGAGATTAAAAAAAAAAGTATACCTCATTTTCTCCAGGAAAAAGGGGATATCCTGTGGCTAGTTCCGCTAGAACACATCCTAGTGACCAAATATCAATAGCCGTTGTGTATGGTATTCCTGGAATAAAATGAAAAGTAATTACTTAGCTTTGAGTTAAACATTTTTTCCGGATATTTTTTCACATTGTAATTAATGGAAAAATTTACCAAGGATGACTTCGGGTGCTCGATAGAAACGACTTTGGATGTAGGAAAAAACTCGCTCATGCCCGAAACAGGATGAGCCAAAATCAATCACCTACAACATCAATCGTAAATTAATCATCAGAAGTTATTTTGTGTGTGTTTTGTAACACAATAATACATATTTGATATTTTCCAAAAACGAGTTGTGCTATAAATATAAATATATAAGTAAATCAACTCACCTTGATTGCACTTGATCCACGTTTCCTTAATAAAATGTTTTCCTGTAAAACAAAAAACAATAATAATGAGCGCTCATTCTCATTCTGCAGTTACGTTTCATACATAATGTTACTGCACGAAATTTCAGTCCTCAATGTATTTTGCTTAACACAATATGTGAAATCCTAATGTACGTCCCGAAATCATTTCTATTGAAAATTCAATATGAAATTTAAATCATGTGGTCCCTTCCATAAACATCATACTAAGGGTCCTCGATATTACTAATTCAAAAAACGGCTGAAATTTTTTAATTATTCTATACACGCAGAGCCAAACCGGCTAAGTGTCCCACTTTATTTCGACTTGTTCAGTCCGGACTCCAGAATTTTAATTAAGCACCAAACGTGCAGTTAGTTCAACATTTTACAAGGAGCAGTCTTTGAACTTGCATATTTTATTACAACGTAATTGGAATTTTTAACAAGATTCTGAGACGAGAAAACGAAATACATTATAATCTCTCCTAACATTCGTTTATCCAATTCGAGGATAATCAAATCTTTAAGTTGCAATGCATTTCTCTTATAGACCTGAAGAATTAAGAATTACACAAATTAGGAGAGTTGAGTGCTTTAATTATCACAAAACGGCTCAAGTAAATAATATTAAGTTTAATATGAGTGGTTCACGGGTTCTATGGTTTGGTTCTGGTCTGTTTGTGCTGAAAATCTGAGGTTAATCTGAGGGGATGCATTAAAATGCATCTTGAATTCAATATGTATATAGCAGTCGAATATAACGACCGACCTAACCTTTTCAATCAAACATAACATCAAAGAAAACTAAAAGGTAAACAGAGCAATGAAATAGGGTTAATTGGGTTTGTCAGGATCAGCTGCGTACTTAATTGAGCAATAGTTGAAACAAAATGTGTGCATGGAAAGCTTGATGCCAAATACACTACTGACTCATAATGCCTTCTGGCAACCAAACATTTCCAATTTGATATTTGATGGAACCCAATTACACTCACATTAATCTTTGGGGTTATACACTACACAGATATTTCAACAATACAAGATTCTGAGCCACACTTATGTAATTGGTGTTAGGAAAGTAGAATGATAAGGGCTAGAGTTGCCCAAATGACGGCGATAACACCGAGTTTGTAAGCCATCATCATGGATGGATGACTCTGTTATGTCTGCCCTATAATGCGAACGTTGATTGTTCATCAAAATATCATATGAGCACAGACTTACTAACTACACCTTTTTTAGTTTTATTTATTTCTAATCTTAAAGCTATAGCTCCAACGAGAAAATTCAGTAGTTCTGAAAAATGCTACAATACAATGCATTTATTCTTTCGAAAACTAATCCCACGGAAAATTCTTCCGAAAGAGCGCGATAGCGATACCTTACTATTTCTTAAGGTTGTCAAATCTCCACATAAATATGGATTTGCTCTGTGTTCATAAGATTCTGATTACTGACCTTTTCAAGGCACACTCTACCTGAAACTTAAATTCGGGACTGCTCGCTATGAGACATTTCGTCAATTTTATCGTCTGAACTTCACAACCGTTCTCACCCTTAATTCCCTACTTCAACGTAATAGCTAAAATGTGTTCAAGAAAATCATGTCTGATATAAAATACATTGTTATTCTACCTGAAGCAAAAAGTGTGTTTGTACGAGCATAAGCAGAGCAGAAAGTCGACATTCTCATGAGATCCTCAAACCAAAATCATACTCTGCAACTACAATTCTTCAAATTGCTCGAGTTCAACCTTCAACTAGAACAGCTGTGCCCAATTCTCCTAACTCAATTCTCTCTCTTCTCCCTAATGATAAATTGTTTGAAATTGTATCAAATGCATGTTTTCTATTTCACAAAATATGATTAGAACTGCAAAAAGGGTTTTACTTAAAATAAAGCACTTTCAATTTTATTCGCACTAATAATTTGTAGCGCCAGTGCTCTCTAAGTCTTTGCCCTCTTAACCTTTTAGCGCTTCGGAGAGGCCAGCGACAAAAAAGCACGGCCGTAAAATCAATTCCTTTCGCTTCGCTGTCGCTGATGCCTACAAGTAAATATATGCTACACGTGGAGATCAAATGCCCACCCTAGCACTAGCACACGTTTGGTCTGTGTGATATATTACACATCCGGCCTTCGCCTTATCCGTGTCTTTTTTACCAAGGAATCAATTCATGTAAGTCCCCATGGAATCATATTCATCTACTTTTGGGGAAGGCAAGCCGATTTTCTAACCTTTTCTGGTATCTCTTGTGTGAATTTTTGACCTTTTTATAAAGTTAACATTGCATATTTTAGTACCTTAAATACTCAATTTGCAGTTCCGGGTTACATTTATACGAATTGTTATCTAGCCCATGTCAATTTTCGTCCTGCTTTCTCCAGCGGATCTGATCGAGAAAGTAGGCCTCCACTGCATCGAGACCCCATCGTTTAATTAGAGATCGAATTTTCATCAGAAATACTGCAAATCTACACGTTTAGTAAATGACCATTTGAGACCATTTGAAACTCTCAAATTTTAAGGAGTCCGTCATTAAAGAGAGAGTTCGAAGTCAATCCCAACAACAATTCTTAAAATCTGAATATAATTTTGCCGACATGATGATATTTTTGTACTTTCAAATGAGATTTTCCAAATAAAGGATTCGTAGAGTAGAACTAATATAAACCCGAAAAATTAAAGTATAACTTCGATTTGTTTGATTTTGAGAGAGTCTTTACTTTACTTCGGGCGTGACGGATGGATTGTTGGAACTTGTAGTCTCCGTCCCATACGTATACCTTATGTCAAATCGGTCGGATGCGTGCGTCTCAATTTTCAATTCAGTTTTTCAAGCTTCCCATGAAATGCAAGAAGTCTGTGGTCTACTCTACTCTATACAGGTTTGCAAGTATCGTATTTTGTTAGATCTCCCAAGGAAACACCCTTTTGCAAGAAAATATGCACTTAAACGGTAACGTGAAACCGAGGTCGAGGTAGAATTTTGTATGATCTTGCATCGTTGGTGAAAGCAATAAAAATAGGAAGGTACAAAGGTCCAGGTGAAAGGAAACTTCTGAGTTTCTCTGCTCAAGATTCCCAGAACAGAATCAACTGGAAATTGGTGATTTGATACGTGTGAAGTGTGTGCAATATGCAACCCTTAAAATAGAGACTAGTATGCTGAGGAGTAAACAAAAATATAAATAATATAATATAAACGATTTAAGAAACTTACAGGTTTGAGATCACAGTGAATGATGTTTTCTCGCTTGAGTAGAGCGAGACATTTGAGGAGAGATACTGCAAATTTCCGGATGAGACCAGTTGAGAACCCTTGGTAATGATTTCTTCGAATTAATTCATATAGATTGAGGGACATCAACTCAAAGACGATACAGAGATGATTTCGAAAGTAGAAGGAAGAGTACATTCGAATCACTGTGTTGTCGTGATCACGTTTTCGGAGATGCTCCAAAATTTTCACTTCAACCAGGGCTTGAGCGTGGAATCTCTTCTTATTCCTATATAAACCAAAAAAAGAAGAAACCATAATCTTCAATTCAGTAGAACTCTTGTGTCACACTCGCATAATTGAATTTCGACGAGTCCTTTACAACATCTCACTCCATCGCATCTCACAATCTCTTTTGTAGTTACATGTTCACGAAATCCTCCAGAATTACTTGGTTGCACTACTCGCACTACTGACTGCACTAGACTTTACCGTACGCTTCTACGTAGTACTTTTCAAATCAATCCTTGAGAGGATTTTACAGTCTCTGGTACATTCAAATTTTAGTATCGTGTGCTTCCAATTCCAAATCTCTCTCTGACCTTTTCATCTACAAATAATGTTTTGGCATTTACCCCTACCAAGAACTTCAACTTCAAACCATTGCATTGGTTCCAAACTCAAATCCTCAATAGGGGAACAATAATTCCTATATTATTGAAAAGAAATTTCAGCAAGTCAGTGGGCTTTTCAATATTCGATGCTAGACTTCCACATTTCATTTCGTCAATAAGTTTTTAAACGGATTTGAGTTAAAAATCGCTGAGAGTTGAAATTGATTATTGTACAAAAAAATAGTGTGATGGGGTACTGTCGACACTATCGAGTAACGTGAGCACTGCTTCACGTTTCACGTACATTCAAAGTTTACGCTCTCCCTTGATAATGTAATTCCTCCTGTAATTAAATATTCTTTTGAAGTTTTACTAACATGAAGTTTGGCAATCGTCACGGTTGAACATGTGTTCTCTAATACCGTAGCCCATTTATAATATTTTCTGTCGACCAAACATTTATTATGGAATTCCCGTTCTGACAAGATCACACACGCACGCTAAAGTTGAAAGAGATTATCAATTACCGTAACGATTGAGAACCATAGCCTGTAGTTTACATTTCTTTTCAGGGAAATAGGGCAAAAAGAGTTTCTCGTCGGCAGCGATGTCAACAACCTTTGATTTTATGGTGCTGGAAAATCACTTTATTGAGCGTTCTATAGTTTCAAGACAATAATTGCAAACACACCATACAATACTATACAGAATATCAATTCCATTCAATTTTCAGTAAACCCTGCACACTAGCTACTACACTAGTGAACGCCTGTTGTTTGTAGGTGTAAGACTGAGTTACCGCGTAGCGTAGTGGGATTGAAACTATAATGAGCGGAATGTATCCTGTAAACCTACCCGATTTTGTGGTTTTTGAGAGACGACTAATTGGCTGAAATTGCGTATTTAGTGATTCCCGAAAGGATGTACAGATTTTAATGAGAAATTGTAGTCTGTGGGAAGCACAAAAATAAATATCTGGATTAAGAAAATCCCTCAAGTCTATCTAAGCCAGGCTCAAAGTACACCACATCTGATTTGATGTGGCATGTACGAGATTGATCGCATGACCTTTGTGACAAACCTATAAATTACAATTAGACGGCCAAGTTCATGTTCTGTCGAAAACTTTCCCGATATTTACACCCAACGAAATAGTTACCAAAGTGGATGATTAAATTTGTAAGAGCTAGTGTAGCACACGTTTCATTGTCTTCCCTTTGCTTTACTAGGTTAGGTTTCCCTATTAAGCTATCATGTCACGCCGCGGCCACATTTTACAAAGAATAATGTTTCGACCCAAAATACAGATCCGGCTGAAACGTTAACGGTTACTTTTTCTGCCACGATATCCTCTCACGAATCTAAAGGCTTCCTGAATATAAAATTTCGGTTCAATTCAAAATACATTTTAACATTTACGCCCACATAAACTCCCCAGATGTCTTTGGACCGCTTGTAGTAAGGAATAAAAATATTCTGCTGACAGACTTTCATTCCCATCACAAGCACACATGAATACTTGAATCCATTCCTAATCTGGATGATCTTACAACCGATTTTAATATTACATCCGAATAATGTTGCTTGTTAGGCCTATAGATAAGTAAAATAGACTGGCTTCAGAGATTCCCTGAGGTTATTTGAATAATAGCATCTTCAAACTCGTCAATATCTCGTAAGCACGTACGTTTGACTCTAATTCACATCTCACACTCAATTCTGAGAACAGAGACACTGACTTGTGTGCGGGCAGTTGGATTGGATTCGTGCACAATCCCAGCTTGAAATATTTTCCCTACAAAATGTGACTATTCATATATAGCATACAGCGATATTCACTTTTAAATTAGATGTAATACATGGATTCTAAGTTAGTGTGGGAAATCAAAATGGTTAGCCATGATTTTAGATTTCCGGAGAGGAGAGTTCATAATTCCTAAACAAGGGTAGACAAAGAAAATAGAATCCCCAATTTGTCCAGTCATAGCAGAGAGTAGGAGACAGAATGATAATTCATGGTAGTGTATAGGTATGGAGAAACAATGCGGATGCTCGAACGTTTAATTAGTTTTGAAAAAGTGCTAAAATTGGGCCTTCCATGTAAACAGTAAGGTTTTGTCTTATGTACTACAAGTCTTTCCTCTGAGAGATGAAATAAAAGGCTTTCCCTTTTTAGTGCTTCCTTTCACTGGGGAAATACGAAATCCCACTTTCTAGGAGAAAGGAGAGTGAAAGGTCTGACTTGGCTATACAATAAGTAATCTTCTTGTTCCCGTCAACCTGAAATATCTTTTGATGAAAAGGCTTTGGAAAATTTCTTCTCGACTTGTCTTTCATGGATTTCATCCACCATTCTACTCTCCTCGATAAGTTCTCCAGAGACTAAATTTGGATACTGGTCGGGAATAAGCTTGCCCTCTACACTTTTATATCTCCTGCTCCTACTCGTCATGCTCTCAATCATTCAAACACAAATTGAAACTCCAATCATCCGCATCAAAGTCGGACTTTTCCTCTCAAAAAACTAACTGTGACACGGAAACCTTTCCATCTGATCCAATACTTCATGTGATAGTGAGAGACATGCAGGTATTTCCCACCGTGATAGGCCCTAGAGGGGTATATGGGGAAAAACGGATGGGGGGGGGGGTATCAAAACTTGTTAGTGCCAGCGGCCCCCAGCGGAACGGGGCCTCCGGAGGGAAATTTTTTTCCACCTT
>JAQIXO010000260.1:0-25685 GCA_034700305.1 Protaphorura armata
TATTTGGTGAACTTCCATGAACGATTTTAATTACTACAATAGAACTGCTTAAAAATATTATTGAGAATCATCCGTAAATCAGATTTATAACTCTTTGAATTCTACACCTTTCATATTTGTTTAACGGGTGAAACCATTTCTCGAATGAACTCGCTCTAATAATTTCAGAAGATCGACTCAAAAAACAGTCTCAAAATTTTGTAACTCATCAATTTAAAATTTCTGGTGGTTTCTAATAATCAGCAATTTTTATTATATTTTCAAAACCAGACTCCCGTTTATTCTTCAAGTTCCATGCCATAATATTCTATCCCGGAGTTCGAGTTCATCTATTTATAGTTGATATTGATAGTTGACGTAGTTGATATAGTTGATATTGACGTATTGATAGTTGATGGGGTCTAAATGACTATAATCACACTTTACTTTACTTTTACTTTTTTACTAAATTATCTGTGAATGCATCATATCTCCTCTTGTTATTAAGAAATTTAACGAATTGACGAAGTGAACGAAACGTTAACGTACCTTGAACTTGTTGTTGTGGTGGTTGGGATTGTTGCGGTGGTTGCTGTTGTATCATTGTCATGGGCTGAGGTGGCATCACATTATTCACAGGTCTGGTTGAAGGCATTCCGGGATACCTTGCGAGTTGATCCATTCCTGGTAAACCAGGGTGCCGAATTGGTGAATTAACACCTTGTGCAGGAGATGGTCTTGGACTTGGACTCATTTGCGGTTGTGTATTTCTGTACGGAGTACCCACTCCCACTAGAGGCGGTTGGTTATTTCCAGGTTGCATCAAGTGTAATGGGGCGGGTGGGTGTACAGCTTGAGTTTGTCCAGGATTCGGTGGCGCAATTGGAACAGGTGGCATCGTTTGAGCGTGCTGCCGAGCAACTTCCTCTTGTACTTGTCGTGCAGCCTTTCAACAAAAATTATACGATAAAGTTAGGAAAACTTCATCACATTTGATTATCCATACTAGCCTATCAGATATCTCGGAAATCTATTAAACTCGTAGTACTTCCTACTGCACACATTTGCAAAAACTAAAACTCACTTGTAACGCTGCTAATGGGGCTCCACTACCAGATTTTCCTCCTGGTCCGCAGGGTGGAGTATTCATGGGACTGCCACCAATTGACTATTTGAAAATGATACAAATTATTATTAATCTGACAAGTACAATGTAAACTTTTTTCTCTTTCACAGTTTCCTCACCTGAGACGACGACGATGACACAGGACTTGGTCTCGCAGGTTGAGAGGAGGTGGATGTAGGCGTAGGAGGAGTTGACGTAGCGGAACCGCCTCCCATTTGCTTCATCATTTGCATGCGTCTCCTCAGGAGCTGATTTTGTTGAACTCTTTGGTGCGCTTGCTGTTGTCGAAGTTTGTGTTTAATATTGGCACAAAATGGAACTGGACATTTGGCTTCAACACAATGTTTAGCGTGGTAACAGCAAAGAGCGATCAGTTGTTTACAAATCGGACAACCGCCATTTGTCTTCCTCTTACAAACCTGTGAAATGAATACACATTTGGTGAGTGAATGAGTGATTCCAATTTGGAAGATTGAGAATGAGAATAGATTACAACAAAATTGAAAGTACCTTAGCGTGAGCTACCACACGTTTCATCTTCTGACAGGAAGGCAGTCGACAGTTAGCATCTCTACACTGGCACGCGTGAACAAGACTTTGAATGCATCGCTGTATCGAGAGCTTTCTCGCCTCTTGTGGATTTGATTGTTTCGCGTCTCCTGGCACCGGGCTTGAACCATCATCCAGTTCGAAACCAAGTCTCTCCATCCTATGCGGGTGCCCTTGTTTACCGTAGCATCCAACACATAAGTCGAAGTCATCACAGACAGTACAATGGTACCTGTTTGAAATTTATACACAATTTAGACTCAATTCCACAAATCTCGTGTTTGTCCCATTTTTCTGGAAGAATTTATGCTCAATGCCCTTACCTTGTCTCCACATGGCTCTTGCAATTATTACAGGTATACACGAATCTATCTTGTCCTTGATTGTGCAGCTCGTATAACATTGCCATTGTGGAAAATTTTGCTCTTCTCAGAGATGAAAACTCATAATGCTTGTCTCTTGCCAATGTAAGGAAAGCATCACGTCCATCCATCAAATCGCATGTTTGAACTGGATCAGGATCTTGAATGGACTAGAATCAAAATAATTTATTCAAACAATGCCCATCAATTTTATTTCCCAATTCATCATAAAGGAATTAATTCTGTTGTACTAATTTATATTTTTTAAAAGAATTTCGGCAAAATATACTTACCCCGAGAGAAGCAGCGGATTGTGCGGAGTGGAGTCGAATGACAAAGAAAACTTCCTTGTGTTTCTCCATAGTAGCAAATATCTTGGTGGATAAATCATTCCCAGTCTGGGGTGCGTTTGATTTTTTATTATTTTTTCGCTGATTTGCTTTCGCCTTATTGGATTTTTTCGCTTTCTTCTGTCCTTTCTTTTTCCCATCAAGACTAACTTCCATCTCATCCTGCAATTGTAAACATAGTCGCATGTAATTCATATAATTTGTACTTTGGACAATGGCTTGTGAATTCTTTATTAATTCTGCACAGGTACTACTAATAACATTTTGTAAGAATGAGACGTAAGAATAAGAATACCGGAACAGATATTAGGCAAGAATTCAAAAATACTCATTGTCACTTCTCCTAATTAGTTAATTTGAAAATTAATTTGTAATACACTTACTACACTTACATTTTCCGGCCAACATGTAGTGCTAGCGGCGGCAGCGGCGGCCGCCGCTTCAGCAGCTTCGGCCTGTCTTCTCTTTTCCTCTTCTTCTTGGTCTAGTTCTTTTATTGACTCTTCGAGAACATTGGGCCAAAAATCACCTTCAAAGTAGGGTAATTCCGCCGCAGAATTAAGATTATCTTCCATTGCTTGTTTGAGAATATCCTGGAAATTAAAATAAGTTTTGAATTTAGTTACATCCACTAGTGCATATAGGGCTGGATTTACAAATTTCATGTCAACTTACTTTATAGTCAAGGACAATTCTTTCGATAATGCCCTTATCCAGCATCTTTTTGTACCATTCTTGAAGTCTTTTAGGTTTTGGAATTTTTTGTTCCTGAGGGTGACAATGGAAGATATAATCATCACCCTCTGAAGGCGGACAGGCCCAAATGTGAGCCATGGTGTAGCCTAGCTGCTTTACATACTCCAGGTATCCCAGTAAAATCTCATGGTATACTGCTGTACGGAATTGTCGTGGTCGAAAGAAGTGGACAGAGTCCAAGTACGCGATATATACTCTTCGAGTATTTGGAGTGGGGCAATCTGAACCGTACTCTTGTACATGCATACCAAAGAAGCACACGTCCGTTCCATCCACGTCCTCAAATGCGAAGAGTGCTTTGGCTCTGTTAAATTATCACGCCATCATTTAAGTGATTAAAATTTTAAACGTACAATTAATTTTGTCCTGTTTACGAACCTGTACGGAAATGTTTCGTGCATATCTCCGTGGTCAACAAATCTATGCTTCATTCCTGATTTCACTTCCACAATTTTGTCCGAAGAAGAGACAACACGAATGAACACCTCTCCGGCTCCTGCTTCTCTTTTCTTCAGGAAATTATTGACTCTCGTCTCAATATAAGTCCCGAGTTTGGAAGTTGACAGTCTCTTCGCATTGAATTTATTATCTTTCCTTTTCGTATTTTTGGCTTTCAAACAATTTGCACATGTAAACCTGCAAAGTATAAATTATAATGGTTCTAGTCAATCATGAGTCATACAGAATGTCAAAATAATGACAGAGATCAGCTTACCCTTGCGGCCATATACAGTCCATATGTAGAACACAAATCTGATGTAGTTTTCTTCCACAATCATTGCACTCTACGAACGGCTCTAGTTCTAAATGATCATTCTTCAGTTCTATGAATTGTTCCTTTTTGATAGTCCTGGTAAAAATAAGAATAAAGATAATTGAAAACACCGTTGAAGAGATATTATGGCAAGCAGACCACATTATAAAAACTTACGCAGAAGGTTGAGAAGGGTCATCTCCAAGAGTTACAGTATCGCCCTGAATATCATTGAAGCATTTCTGGCAGTAGGTATACCTTTTGTCAAACGAAAAAAATCAATTAGTATTTGTTCTTGTTAGCAACGTAAAGCTGACTATAAATAATATCATTTAATTTCTTCTCGTACCTGTTTTGGTATGAGTAGTATTTACCGTCCCTTGGAATGGTACATAGCTGCTTCCCGTAACAACACAATGTCTGAGGATTGAACGTATACTTTCTACCACAGCAGTAACCTAAACTCTGCATCACCGGGTCAATTTCAGCTTCAAATACTTCAGACAGCTACTCAAATTGAAACCAAAAATATTAACAAATTTATAAATAAACATAGGGTTATGAGTTCGAATTTTAAATTTTGTGTATGCCAAGCCATCATAATATTACCTTTGAGCAGTACCGATAAACTCGGGAGGTTTTACGATTGTACAACCAGGCATTATCAAACATTAACCATACGTCGTCAACATACTCCCACGGATCCGTGTACGTATCACTCTCCAGTTTCTTCCGAATTGTAGACAAGTCCATCGGCCTTTTAATAATGTCAAAGTAGTCGGGTATTCCCAAAGCCTAAGAAAAACACAAATGTTAGAAGTAGACAGTAAAAGGAGATCGACAGATAGAAAAATTATTCGGTCGATAATTTTTAAGTACGTACTGTTGGGTCTACTGGTTGTTTGAAGGGATGCGATTCAGGATCTTGGCGGCACAATTTCTCCAGTGTGGGTAATAACTGTGCTCTGAGTTCATCAGACTTGAATACTAAACCAAACAAAGGATTTAGTGGAATTTTAGATTAAGGCTACAATTTAACACTAGAGGTGTCATTTAAATGTATGTACACTTACGGCACTTCTTTGGCTTGTCGAGGTTAGAGGCTTGAGCCGGAGATGGAAGAGTAGATGTAGATGGCGGTGGAAGAGAGGGCGTCGGTGGTGGTTCACATTTGACACCACTCGTACTGGTGTCCATGGACTCCGCAGTACTTGTGGTTGACATTGGACTCGACGGATCATCCTTGATTTCCTCTGTAAAAATTTCAATTTTGTTAGAATATAACTAACGAAATATACGGAAACACAAGGGTAATAATTATGAACAAAACGTACTCTTGATAAATACGGGTTCTCCTCCCTTTGCCGATAAACTGCCCTCATCACCTTCACTCCTTGAGTCCAAGAGATCTCCATTATGATGCTCAGCTTTTCCATCATTTTCGCTCATCAATTGTGGAACACTAAGGATTTCTGTTTTAATATCCGGTTTGATGTCAGCCATCATATCTCCTTGACTAATATCATTGACAGAGGTCGGTTGTGTGCCAAGACCTAAACTATCAAATTCCCCATTGAATGTTAGCCTATTGTTCACTGGTGCTGTTTGTTGTTGTTGAGGAGTCGGAGGTCGAGATGAATTTGTAACCGATGATGGTTTCTTTATATTCATGTCAAATGATGGAGCTGATGGTGGTGGTTGTGGCGGATGTGGAGAAAACATGGAAAATTGCTGCTGGTTAGAATTTGGACCACTGGACAGTAAATTGTTGCCCGGCGATGTTTGCGGTTGCGACATTGTAGTATTATTACTGGTCGGGATTAGTAGAGGGGATGAGAGGGGGATTTGAGGTTGGGAATTATTTCCAGGCGGCCTATTCAAAGGTGCTTGAGGAGGTCTTACGTTGATTGGACTTGGACTGACCATTGGTCCAATGGCTCTTGGAATCGGTTGTGGCTGAGTTGTATTAGGGCCGGGCGGTCTTTGTTGTAACTGTTGCGCTTGTTGTTGTTCTTTTCGCTTCTGACGCTTCTCCTCAAGTTCTTTCTGTATTTTGTAAATTTTCTCTGCTAGAAGATGATAGTACTCAGATCTTGAGTTGGCCATTTCGTACATATCACCTTCTACTTTCTTCGCATAAGCGACTAAGTTACACATACGACGATCCAACATTGCTGACCGATCCGGTGACGGAAAAATAGCTTGCACTCTGTGGAATTATGGGAACAATTTTCAATTTCCATTCACCATGTAAAACCATTAAACTAAATTAAAAATACGGACTTACAATTTATGAACGAGGTGATTTCTGAGATCAGGACTGATGGATTGATGCCATTCTTTCGTGCCTTGTACCGGAGCAGCAGTAATACCCGATGTACTGTTCGGTGGATGGTCACCTCCTGCATTTAGTCCCAATACAGCATTAGCATTTGCTGCACCAGGAAAAATAGGAGAATGCGCGCCCCCGTCATTTGGCGCTTGCGCTTGTGGTTGAGGAGAGGCGGAAGGAAGGCGAGGTGAAGGCGCTGACGGTGGCACCGGTGCTGGGGTCTGTTGTGTCGTCGTTTGCGGCCTCAGTGCTCTCATAATCGGGCTCGTCGTCGGCGATGCCGTGATCATAGAGTTCGGGGGACAGCTGATTCCTACAATTCAAATATATGCGATTCTTATGTCTTTTCATATTCAGTAGAATTATTTGGCTTAACTAATTCTTATATAGCATTTTGTTTCATTTTCATCAGATTAGAATTAAAGTGTGTCCTGAATTTCGTTTTTCCCAAGGTGGAATGAAATCCACTAAATCGATTCTGCGTTGTCTCAGTTGTCTGCAAGAGCTTTATTTAACAAATTCAGAATTTTGCAAACTGTTTTAATTCAAATATATATTTAAAGATCAAGAACAAAAACACCAGAAACATGGAACAAGAGATTAATTGCCAATATTTATACAAATATGTACTCAGTTTTATGAATTCAAGATGTCTCCCTACACTTGATGATTGTGGTAACACGACCAGTATAAAATATCTTTCTTGTCTCGAATCTCTGGACGTAATAAAAGTGAATGTTGTTGTCGCACGAACCCTCTGCGAGTGCCTGAAAAGTGAAAGTCCTGTGTTGAGTCGGGTTTGTCTAATTGGTCAAACCAAAGCGCAAAAATACTAATGGCAGAGGCAGAACAACAAAACGTTTCACTTCAGTTTAAGTTAGTGACTCACATTTATCTTGCAAAACAATGTATCCAACTTCAATTCAAGTGTGGATCATAACATTAACATTTTTTCTACCCTGCACTAGTCTCTACAAAAAAGTAATAATTACATGTCTAAAATTTTGTCTTCCACTATTGAAACTCGTAATGACTGAAACCAGAGCATGTAGTACGAGCTGAGATTGTGTCAGTACGGTGGTTCAAACTAACGTTTAAAGTTAATAATTTTGAGATTGAGAGTCGAAGTTAGATTTGCTGGACTCCGAAAGAAAGGAGAAAGGTGGTGAGATAAGCGTTTTCTACGGAATCTAATGTATAAGATCTTGTGAGACAATAATAAGAGTCAATCAGACTCGCGTCACGGCGTGTCACTGTGCCATTAAAGTTTGAAAATTCATTATCTCGACTGTTTCTCAAGGAATGACAATGAGTAATCAATCACATTTCTAAATAAGTGTTATTAATTGAAAATACTAAGAACTGGTATCAGAAAACCCTGCTATTGATGCTGAGCCGCTGAGTGATTTTCACACTGGGGAAAAATTTAGATGGGAACCGTTCTACTGTACTGTAGAATGGTCTACATATTGAGTAATACGGTACGGAACTGTAAGTATTTTTAATTTTATGCATTATGAACTCGAAAAGGCTTTTCGAGTGTTTCACCTACTCACAAACATAATGCAGAGAATCCCTATTCCCTATCCAAAATTATCTGCAAACTGTAAGAATTCTACAGATATCATATTAGATTTTCTCGGACGAAATATATGTACAACTGGCAGCTTTACATTAATATTTAATATCTCATTTCTCTCTCGTTTCAATTGTTTCTTGGACTTGGAAAATATCAGATTAATTAGAAATTAATGTACTTCGTAGCATAAAAGTCGGTGTTTAGTGTTTATGCACAATCCTGCCCTGTCACTACACCAATCTATTTACACACGCATGGTTTTCACTGTTGTCATTCAAAATCGTTGAGGTGCAATAAAAATGTTGGATGAATGGTTGAATGAAAAGTCAGGCTCGCTAGTGTTCTTGTTTCAAGATATAGTAGGTCTTTATGTTAGATTTGTGTAGAATTGCTGTTATAGTTATATACAAGGAAATGCAGGTGAATAATTGTTTTACAGTATTCCGACCTTTCTTGGCCGGTTTATAGAAAAAAATCAATCAAAATTTCTTTTAGAATCCGGAGTCTCTTCCGAATCAGTATTACTTCTACTTCTAACACAACCCATTTCTTCGGGTTAAATGAACGCAGTGTGATGCAAAGAATGAAAGACCATCAAGAATTGACTGATTGGTGAGACTAGAAGGTCAAAATCAGTGAGTAAGATGTAAGATATTCCTCATGTATAACCAAATATATGGCTCACCAAAGGTGTCATAGGCTCGTCGAACATCCGTTGGCGTTGGTGTCGGTCCTGGAACAGGGGTTGGGCTATGTTGAGAAGGTTGATTCCCACCTGTTGGAGGTTGGATTGGTTGGGTAGCGTTGACACGATTTCGGTCAGCCTGTTTCAGGGGTAAACAGACAGGACAGTCTGATCGGATACAATGTTTCCAATGTGATATGATTTGCCTAGATGAGGAACAATGTGTCACGGTGCAATTCTTCCCAGCTTGGCACGTTGTCATATGATTTAGAACATTTTTCATCGTTCGGCAATGCGGTAACGTGCACTGAAAGAAAATAAGAAAAGTTCAGAAATTGGGGAAGAGGTAGTCTTAGTTCACTCTGATTAATTAAAATTCCATGCAGTCCCTAGATTCAAGTTTATAGCAGGGGTGGAAAATGTGTCCTAACATCCTAGCGAGGTTAGGAGGAGAAAATTTTGTTTAACATTACGAGCACGGGGAGAAAATTTTCCTCCCCATGCTTGTAATGCTTAAGAGTTGGGAGGAGATTTTTTTCGACGAACATATTTCCAATTCCCTGGTTTATATATTTGAGTTGAATTATTCAAAATAATGCAAAGGCCCCTGAGCCTTGAGAGATGAGAGGTCACGTGATGACGAACAAGCTCGACTACTTAGTATAAATACCTTACGATTCGAAGAATTAGTTCAGAAAATAGTTGTACCTGACGCTGTTCTCCATTCGTCTGACTCTCACGCCTCTGACACTTGTGAGCATGAAGTAGAAGAACCAATTGCTGTTGAATTAACTTTCGTTTTTCAGGATCCGCATTGGCAGGGGTATTTTGCGTAGGCCCCCCTTGTTGCTGATTCTGTTGCTGGGCCTGATTAATTTGTTGAGGAACACCCAGAGGTTGTGCTAACACTTGATTCTGATTAACTATACTAGGGTTTCCCAAAGGAACACCGTTATTAACGCTCACTATATTGTTCACATTCACATTAACAGTACTAATTGGTGGTGTCGAGTTCATCATGGAATTACCCATGGTAGACACAACAGACGGCACGACAATCCCACCTAATTGGGATGACTGTGGGGGTTGTCCTACCCCTAATTGCATCGCAGAAGACACAGTGACACTTGGGGGAGGACTTTGAAAATCGCCCTCTTGATAGCGCGGGGGAGGTTGCATCTGAGGTGGTACCATTCCCGGCTGCAGCATTCGTTGTATTGAAGTTGGGGGTCCTCCAGCGTTACCACTAAACGCATATGCTTGATTCATATTTGGACCCTGTGAATAATAAACCCAAAGAATAATCACTTATATTGTATTTGTTTGACAGATCAGGATCAGCTTGTGGTTTAGTTGAACCTTCCAACAGAATTTCAGCAAAATTCTCATCAAAACAAAGCGTAGAATTCACTTCTTTATTTAAAATTGAAATCCATTTTTGTAAACTTACCTGCTGTCTTTGTGGAACCATGTTAGGAGGGAGAGGGAGCGAGTTAAGTTGATTTCGGATACCTCTTACTGGACCGTTCGGCGCCATTTTCCCAATCATCATATTGTTATTCATTACCGGCTGTTTAGTCAATATCATGCTACCTTTCGGTCCACCACCAGACATCATCATTCCCTAAAACAAATACGAATAATCATAGTCAGACGTTACAAAAATTGAAAAAATCAACAAGTAAGGAATAGTCAGTACATACCTGCATTATCGTTTGGGAATTTGACGTACTCTCTCCATTTTGCATAGAAAATTTATTTTGCAGAGGTTGAGGTGCTCCGCCCAAAATGCTTGGTGGTGGGGGATGAGGCTGCTGTTGTATTTGAGAATCCAAGTTAGACCATGAAGACGTCGACGGCAATAAATCCAACTCATCTGGAAGATGTTTCTCCAAATCGAAGTCATCCGACCGAAACCGATCTAAAAAGAAACAAAATACAACTGATTTGAATTTAGCACTTAATTTAGTCAAGTTGTGTACGAACACCTAAATCCGCAACTTCACTTAAACCTACTACAACTTAATTCCTTTTTCTCTGTAAATCCTTAAAATAAACCGAAGCATTAATTCTAAATTGCAACTTGAAATTGTCATTTAATTCGTGATAATGTCACGCTCCTCTAGAAAATCGTTTAGTATTAGCAAACGTTTCACTGGGTATTCGTCACTTCAAAATGTAGAGTGTCAGAAATTCGTAAACAGAGGCAAACTTCACTATTTTATTAAGAAACTTGATGTTGGGGGGCTAGGCTGTCAGTTATTTCACTTAAAACGTTTTATTTCTCCAAAATGCCTTCACTTTAAAGTCCATTCTACAAAAAACGTTTCGAACAAACTTCTTCAATTTTTTCAACTATTTAACACTTTCACTTTAATTGTTCTCATACAATCATGTCACATTTGTGAAAACACATTCCTATGAATAATATTTCATTCCAAAATCAATTATTGTCGTTGAGTTGATTACTGTCAGTCCGAGTCATGTGCTCATTTGTTTGGGTTCATCACTTGCCGGTCATATGAAACATAACATTTTGTCACTCAAATCCACATGTTTTCTTATAAACATTGACTTTTTCACACTATTTTTTAAATCTCTAACACTATTTCAACCTTTTCTAAAGATAATTTAACCTCTACATTACATGTCATACCCAAAGTCGGTACCTAAAATTTAAAAAAACCACATTCCATTTTGCATATTTTGTAAAAACACAAAAATCCATCCCAACTTGTGCATTGAAAGTTTAAAACAAATGCAGAATTGTCAATTGTTTTAAAAAAAACCTTTGACAATTTTAAAAAATTAGGGAGGGAACTCTGTGTCAGTGTTAACTTTTTCTTAACACACAAAAATTTAAACTATTTTTTTTTGTTTACAAACCTGAGTTGTCATTTGGAGATGTAAGAGTGTCATTAAGTCTTTGCCGCTTGGTCGGCGGCCCGTCGAGCTGCTCGGCCATTTCTTGTAATTTTTTAAAATATTTGATTGAACTCCATTTTGAAGTAGAAATATTTTTTTTAATTTTTGATGATGATCAAAAACTATGTAATATATTTTTTTTTAAAGCCTACAGTTAGGCCTGGCCTGGGCGGGAGTCGTACGTATAAACGGTAGGGGTAACGTAACCTAAGCGTACGTTCTGTTGCACGACGACGACTTCGACGAGAGTTTTTCCTTATTATTTTTATTTTTTAAATATAAAATTTTAATTATGATGGGGAGGGACTGCGGAGAAAACGGGGGGGAGGGGGAACGCTCACTCTTTCATGGGATGTTAAAAAAAAATTTCTATATAAATTTTAATATATAAATTTTTGAAGATGAAAAAAAAATTTATTTTTTTTCTCTTCTTCCTTCTTTTGCCTTCTCCCTAGTAGTCAAGTCAGTCGGTAAAGTATTGGTAGTACTAGTACAGGAGTAGCTCTAGTACTGTAGTAGTCAGTCATGTAGCCGTAAAGCCCTAGCCCGTTCGTTGGTTTTGGGACTTGACTAAAAATCAAACCCTCCACTCGTTCTCCTCTCCTTCACCCTAGTGTTAATATATGTTTTCAACTCAACTTTGCTTTTGAGCAGTGCCAGAAAAACTAACAAAATGGCGTGGAAATTGTGGATTCTCAAACTAGGCTTGTGTGGAAGGAACTCGTTGGTCCACACACAAAAGACACACCCTTTTTTGTATGAATGGAATGGAATGGGATGAAAAGGACTCACGTGTGAATGTGGACACCCAAATGATCCCAACCCTCTCTTTCAGTCCTAACACAATGGGTTAGCATGTAATGTAGTCAATGTGTCCTCTCTTGGCGCTCCCGGATAACACACCACAACCCACAACACACAATTTAATTTTTTCTACTGTACAATGTACAACATTCCAATTCCAAAATTGCGATGGTCCGACGCCTCAAATGAAAATGAAAATTAAAACCACTTCCATTCATTGGAAGAATGGAATGAATGGAATGAGGCCCTTTAGAAAAATATTTTTATCTAGGAATTTATGACCATGGTTTTTCATTAGTCAGATAGTCAGATTGAGAGAGAATGAATGAGACCCTCACCAGGTAGTAAAAGGTTTTTTCTACATTATCTACATGGAAATTATGCTAATGCAGTGCAATGGTAATTTACCAATAGTGGTTTTCTAGTACTACGTGTCCTAGTCCTAGTCTCCTAGTCAATAGTCAGGGGTAGTCTTTAGAAAAGTAATGGATTTTTTTGCTGTAGTACTATTTGCTAATTAGCATATAATCGAATTGTATAGAATGGATGATTTCGCTTGTTATTGGCCCAGCGAAGGGGGAGGTACCCCTAGTAGTAGTAGGAAAAAATTAACAAAATTATTTATAAAAATTTATTTTTATCGAATTTCTCGTGGAGAATGAATGGATGATTAGGTCGAGTTACTGCTGTGGGAATTGGGAAACGGAAAGTGCCCGGCTAGTAGAAAGAAAAATGATAATTACCTACTCAAAAAAATTGGAAAGAACCGAGAAGTTATTGTTTAGTCTGATGAAATATTTACTACTACTACCTAACTCTCATCATTATTAATTGATCAAATGCAATGCTCGTTGCATTAAGGACTTTATTAGCATTTTTTTCATGGATGATGGCTTAAGTTTCAAATGAGCTCAGAGTAATAAGAAAGAAATTACAAACGTATTGGCCTTATTAAAAAATTACTATTCACTCGTAGTAATCATTTAGACAAATTTTTCTACCATGATGGCTTCAGGTTTTTTTACGATTTTTACGTTAACTGGATTTGGAAATTCGGATAGGATATACACAACCCGAACGGACAAGACAAGAGAGGGAGCTATTGTGGTAGCTGTTTGCTGCCTTAATTGCCCATTTTGTTTTACCTATGTCACATATACGTACAGATAACCTATGTGTACGTACGGGGTTAACATTTTAAAAAACATTGTATTTTAATGTGTTTTCATTGCAATTGCAACCAATTTTTTTTTCCAAACCCTACACAAGGCCTGGAAGTGCACCCGATAAAAAATATGATGTCATAATTGTATAATAAGAATATGTCAAGGCTCAAGGTCTTGGGGGTTAGGTGAGGTCATTCCTCATTCCCTTGGTAGAAAATTTTCGTACATGTAAACCCCTCATGTTGTCTAGGGGGGGGGGGTCGTTTTACATAACCTAATGTTAAAGCTTTCAAGGGGGAGTAGCCCCTACAGTTGTAATGTTAAAATGTATAAGTAAATCGGTTTTCGGGGGGTCACGGGTCAGTGACTATACTTGACTATTATTAGTATCACAGAGGATTTCCATGCATGAAAATTTTCGTGCACACCGTCAGGTCAAATCCAACCCAAAACACGGTGACGAAGCGAAAGCCAGTTTCTGGCCATCAAACACGGCTGTAGCCAACCAATAATACTAGCCTTGAAAAATACCGCCCAAGTTTTAGTAAATACTATTGACTGTAATTAAATTTTGACTTTAACTTACCGTACGGACGACAGTACGGTGTCAAAATTCTGTACAAATCTTTCCAGCTTATGATTGTATGGTATGGAACCCCATACTTCTTAACGGCCGTCTTGATGGATGTCTCGTTGGCAAATTTTATCACTTTCTGCTTAAACGTCAATGAATAATATGCTCTTTTTTTTGGCATGTTTTATGAAGACACAATACACAATTCACACAATTTGTTAGAAATTGAAAATCAAGTGCAACACGCTGACTCGAAAGTTACCGCACATGTTTTCCCGCGTTAATATCTGTGACTTCTATTTCTATCCAGCTGAGCCTGCCCAGCCCATTGCATCGCATCGCATCGTTCTATGAGAGACGCTCGCTCTCGCTCCTCTTTTGTCGTTTTAGTCGATAATTTACTATTTAGCTCACTAATTGGCACGTCAAATTTTATCGGCGTATTTTTTGTGGAACAAGGGTTAGCTTTCCCAGGCTGACCAACCGTCCTGCTTTGGGCAGGACAGTCCTGCTTTGAGATGGCCTGTCCTGCTCTGAAAAATGTCCTGCCCAATGTCCTGCTTTGGAAAAATTGTCCCTCTATGTCCTACATTTTCATTCAGAAACACAGAAAACCATCTTTAATTTGCTTCATGTAGTCAAAAAATTCAAAAAAAATTCCGGCCCTCCGGGCCGATGATCATGTATTGCATAATTCTGCAAATTCCCTGCGGAAAACGTGAGTTCAGATTCAAATGTCGACAAACAAAAAAGCAACGACCTGAAATTGTTGCTAAACAGTTAGTAAAACGGAGACAAAATTGAATTCATTGTAGATAGAATGGACAAAAAATTGGATTCAGTGTAGATAAAATGGACAAAAAATTGAATTCATTGTAGATAAAATGAACAAAAAATTTAATTCAGTGTAGGTAAAATGGTGGTTTCAAAAGTGTCCTGCCCTGGTTTTAGAGAAAAACGGTCAGCCTGGCTTTCCACACATGTAACATATTCCTAACTGGGAGATACATCCGGTTTGTAAAAACTTCTCAGATAGAATGAAGAGCTCTCACTATTATTTTATGCGAAATCTGAAAAACTTCCTGAATGATTTTTTTAACTTGATCCGAAAAATATCCTGTTCCAACGTTCCTGGTACATTTTCGATACTTTTATTGATGGTGTCGTAAGAACTAATAAGGTGTCGAAGTCGACTCTTTGTGTGCCCGCCCAACATCTGGTTTTACAAAAATTTAGCTGGCCAGAACTCGACAAAGCTAGGAATTTATGTTTGCAGTAGTGTGATTTCATCAATTCATGTAATTCCAGGTGATCCGGCTTGAATTCAGGACGTATAAAAATAATACTTGGCTCAGAAGAAGTTTGTGCTGTAATAGATATTTCGAATTGACTCGGAAAGACTATCGTGGAGAAAAAATCATTGTATTTCTTAACTATATGTGGAGAGTTAAGAAGTATTCAAACAAATTCGTGTCTCACAATTTGCACTACGAAAATTAAAAAAAAACAAGTAAAAGGCAAAAGGCTATGAATGCTGGTGAATGCTGTAGGATAATTTTTCTATGAAAACTAAAACATTCTCAACAAATCATAAAGTTGGAATATCCCATCTTATTATTCTTATTTATATGAAATATCGAGATTTTCTTCCGTCAGTTTTCCGTTGAGTTTACAATTCGGAAGTTTATTTTTCACGGAAATTCGCTGTGATTTGTCATTAAAATGTTTCTACTCAGAAATATTTTTCCCAAATTAATAATATTCTCAATATTCTGAACGTGGATCTGTATACATAATCGCCCAGACTTTTACCTTTAGTAACCATTCGATTTTGACCTTTAGTTAACTCTGATCGTAGAAATCCAAATATCACTGATGAGTTACTTAGTAACTCCGTGGTTGATTGTATGATAAAATAGTATGTAACATAAAAAGGTTACATTCTCATGATAACTGGTCCCTGAATCGCCTGAATGCGGAAAATATTGTTAAAGTTAGCACGGAGCTTAGCCGGTAGCCTGTAATAATAATATGCATTACCCAGTAAAATGTGTTCTGTTTGTAAATTACTTGGATATAAAACGATTTTGCCGAATGAATGGTTGAAGACTCGTGTCCTGTACTCTAAATTCTAGCAACACTTCTTCCCTTCATTATTAACTGATTAGTGCGATAGTGCGCTGTTCCTGTTACTATGAATAATTGTAGCCATTGGAATATTTGGTAACACTACTTCCGAGTATTAAATTCACGCAATTATAATTGATTGCGGAGTTGTGACACATGATAACGCCTGTTTTGTGGTACACGTGGTGAGATTACTTGTTTGGTCACAGGACTCCAGAGTGCAAATTATTTTTGTTTCAGCTGACACAATTTTGAACTAATTGTAAGTTTCTAAATTTTTTGCTATATATATTTCCAGATATGATATCGGATTGAAGATATCTGTTGAATTTAAAATAGAATCTGATAAACTGTTTTTTTTTAGGTAGCATGACAAATGTGTTCATAAAAGCTGCCATTCGTGAATTTTTCTCATAATAATGTGTTGCCATCAATATCAATCCGGTGTAGAATGGATGGATATTCCCAGTAGTAACAAAACTCTGGGCGAGAAAATATAGCGAGAATTAAAATTTTAGGATTATGATACAGCTGCTTGCGTTTTAATTAATTCGGCCATCTAATGTCTCGAAATACACCATTGATATAACGTTATCATCCTAAGGAATTCGCTGTGCAAGCCAGCGTAACACTCATCGCTTAGAATTGGTTTCCCTTATCATTGTAGTCATTTTTTCACGAATATCCTTCAGAACAGAAATTCAATCTGACTTGCAGTTATTCGCTCTTATTAGACTTGGTTTTCGTATTTTCGCCAAATATTTTCAGCGTGTGGCATTGGTATGCCTCATTTGATTCGAGGATGACACGGATAAAATGTAATCCAGATTGTTTTTACGGCCGAATGAGCCTGCCGATGTTTGATCAGCTATTCAGCTATGCGAATATTTTGTGATATAAGTTACGATTAGTATATGCGCCCAAAATTGTTTGGATATCTGTAACTATAGAACTTTATTATCTTGAGACCTGATCGTACTTTCGTTCATTATTAGATGAATTGTCCCATCCCAGCACTATCGCTCCGATTTCATATTTGCGGTGACGCGTTGATTTGAATTTGAATAGAATCGAGCGAACTGTGTGTTCATAGAACATAGTACTGTTTTGTCGTACCATGGTCGCTCTTTTTAGAAAAAATAATCATCGAATATTGGTGTTTTGATCATAATAATTTGACGGTATCGGTTTCAATAAACACTTGGAATTTGTAATATGCACAAGGTAGCATGTGATATTAGTCTAATGTTTGTATATGTTAGCATGTTGTATGTAATATATAATTTATTGTCTCATGATGACGCCTAATACTTTACTAATTTTCAGAGCAATTCCTCGTATATTTCTTGGGAATTCTTTATATCTCAAATTTGTATACGACGTAATTAGTGCAATAAATGTCTGCCTATACAGAGTTTTGCTCTGACGGTCATTTTAATTTTCATTTAAAAATCTACGATTTACACAATCTAATTTTCCAACAACTACATATTTCGAGAAAGTAGTTCTCACTTGACGTAAGACGTATTATTATTAATACGAGCTCGAAAACCTGAGAGACTCGTCAATCTTTGGTGACCTCGTGACCCCACATGGATGGTCATAAAAATCTGAAACTTTTGGTACACGATGTCTCCTTGACCTCCCAGTTCGATTGACACCACATGTGCCTTACTTGGTTCATCATGTGAGACTATACCATGGCAATGACCTTTCATTACTCCATCTGATCATGAGTGAACTTTTTTTCGCTATGACCTTGTGACCCCTTATTCAAACCTTAATTTCAAATTGAACTGTCCCTTACTCAGAATCACAGGGACTTTCTAATGAGCCGTGTCCCGAGTAAGTCGCTCAAGGGGTTTCGCCGCTACGGGCACTCAAAATTGGCCCACACTTTCTGGACCACCCTGTACGTGTCAACAAGTTCTACGAGAAGATATTGTCTTGATGTGATTGTGTTAAGGGGTCCTCGAAAATCCTAAATAATAATTTGTACTGTAGTGCTTACTAATCTTTCTAAGCTTAACATAATTAAAAGAATTACAGGAAACTCCAATATTTTTCTAGTACTTCGGGTAATGATAAGAAAAGCTTAACATTAGTTGAGCAAATCATAATTTGTATTCTGTGTCCTTTGTGCAATCTTTGTATGGAAGACGGTGGCCAAACAAATTAATTTATTTTCTGTTCTAAAAAAATGACTTGCATTCTATAACGACAGTAACTATAGAAGGCAAACCTAAAAATATATTGTTGCTCTTATTCCATGGATATTGGAGCAATATGGCAATGCAAATGCAAGGACTGACCGTGTCAGTGCGGTGCAGTATTAGTGCGGTGATTAAGATGTAAGAATGGATGAAGAAGTAGTATTTAAGTAATAAGAATTAATACAATTAAAAAGAAACCCTCTAATTTTGATAATAACTCTTGTTAAAACGAATAATTTTTGATAAATCGGACGAATTTTTTTCGCATTCTTCTCCAATATGATCGGCTCTGTAGAAGCGTCTCTTTTAATCCATCCCGAAGGAAGGAAAAAATTATTCCTCATTGTTTTTAGTAAACCCAAGGGTTTAATGAGTGTCACAATTAAAAAATGTTGGATGACAAATATATAGTAACTTAAAACACATTCGAAGAGAAAGAAAAAGTGTAAACTTGCATAATGAACCATTCATTCAATGTATTGTATAACTTTGTGGTATTCCTGTGTCTAAATGTTTGTTCAAATAATGTAATACTAATTTGTACCATTTCGATATTAGAAAAAGCGAAATGTCGACTGTTGACGTCTTGCTCAAAACAATAATTTGACAGTATCAGTTTCGACAAACACTTGTGACATGCACAGGGTAATATTATGTAGTATTACTGCAATATTGTACTATTTATATGAAAGTTTATTGTCTCAAGACGTCCAATACTTTTTTTGACTTCGGGAACAATTCTCCGCCAGTTTTGCCTTAACTGGTACATTTCGTCTTCTTTGGAATCCTTATCATCTCAAATTTTTATACGACATAATTAGTACAATATATGTGTGCGTATAATTGCGTTCTGACGATCACTTAATTTTTAATCTTAAAGCTACAGTCTACAGAATCTAATTCTCCACGATGCACATATTTCTGAGAATGCAGTTCACTTTATTGATATTAGTAAATATTGTTAATTTGTCATTCATTAATTCTCTAGCCGCAAGAAGGTATTAGCTGCCGACAGCTTAGAATATGGAGAAATAGTTAAAAAAAAACGTCATTCGAACCAATACATTAAAAACCTATAAACATATTTCTGAGTTTAATGTCCAGGTTTGCACTAGCTATTAACACTTCCAACCTGTTGATCTCCTAAGTTTTTATACATCTGCCCGTAAGCGACCGCGTGTAGAACTCGTTCACAATTTAACGATGGGCTCAAATACATTCCGGCCGTTTGTCCTGCTTTCTCCGTTACACTTCTGGGGAAGGTGGTTAAAGTCAGTGTCCTCTCACCCTACCGAAAATGAGTCATTACAGTATAACAATATTTCAACAAGCTCTACTATAGGAAAGATGGGGGAAAATTCGTAGCACATTTTCTTGATTTTGAAACGAATTAAGTACCGGATACCACGAACTCGTATTAATGTCTCAAACTTTAGCCTCTTGGGAATAAATACGTTGTAGTAGCAGGAAGTATTTATGGCGCTACTATTATTTCTAGCGATCACTGCCCTGGACAGGTGTCTGCAAGTTTATTTCTATAGTATTTATACAAACGACCAGAAGAACTTTAAATTAACTACTGAACAGCTGGCACTTACAAAGCCGGTGATGTAAAATTATATGACTTTCAATTGCCTTCGCTGGGTCTCAGTTTTCCCAGTTGCGAGGAGGTAATCATTAGTTCTATTTCCAAAGAAGTTCGAGCATATACGTCAATTCCCTAACCGACGAGAGATTTTTTGTACTTCGAAAGATGCGATTGACTATTTCTACTAATTGAGATCCTAAAGCCAAAGTTTATTTGATGCATCTGCATCTGCATACGAAAGTGGTGAATTATTAATGTCACACAGAATGAGGAAGTCGGACGTTAATTATATGGAATAAATTAGTCACATAACCTTGAATTGATCACGAGAATTCATCCTACGTTTTTATTCCCAGTTAATTATATAAGGAAGAATAACACAAGATAATTATTTCTTCATGACACGAAGCTTCCAACAACAGTAAAACACACGAGTGACACGAGTGATGAATGCAACGCCCAAAAAGCTTGTGGTGATAACACTCGCGGTGTCATAATCGTAATCTTACTACACCCCACCTGGCCACCGATTGGTAAAAAAAGCTGATAGAATTTGCTCCCACTCCATAAGGAGATTGGTATAATAGGCTCCTTCGGAGTGTCGAATAAACTAATAAATATTTTCCAGTCATTCATTATTAAACTCTCACAATTTGAAACTTGTGATGTGCCGAGTTGATGATTCATAAAAATTGTAATTTTTGATTCGTCTTGACTTAAAACTGATAATCGCTTTGAGAACTTCTTAGCTGCTACAACAATTTTGAATAAAAAAGCACCAATCCTTTAAGGCCGCCAGAGGTAACATTCTGGTGGGGTAGCACAGATACCCACCGGTACCAGTAACATTTTAGTATAAACAAATATAATAACTTCACCTTAAATTAATTATATAATATAAAGTATCCCATAGTTTGAAAGATTTAGACACAATCTTGAATTTATCACAGCACTTTGTCGAATCTTGTTTTCAAATATTGTCAAAAAGTAACTAGGAAATTGAACTAACAATAAGAACTTTTTCAAGAAGACAGTCTTGACCGATATAATTATTTTAATTAAATAGAAAATATGAGACAGGATTTTACAACAGCCTCAATATATTAAATTTGAGCGTTTACAACTTAAAACAATAACGTAGACGTTAATAACAATAAAATAAGCAAGTGTAACTGAATTGTACCAGCAAGAATTGTGTTAAAAACAACAAATCCGCCTCATGCTTTAACACATTTTTATATTTTAGTTCATTGAGAATTGCCCTTATCGCCATTTTTGAAAAGTTCGATGTCATTATATCCAATAAAGTTCGATGTCATTATATCCAATAGGTTTAGGCACAGCATTAGGTATAATTTTTAATTTTCCGTGTAGCAAAATTGATTAAAAGTAACTGATGTGACACTAGCCTAAGTAAATATAAAGATTTAGAGGACAGGATTGTCTCAAACAACGATTTTGGGACTCGGATTAGTTTCCGACGTCTCCACGTTATTAATCTCAATACAGGGGTAAACGAATATACATATTAGGGAATAAGTACGTAGTGGCAGGTCATAGTCATTTACAAAAATGCTCTTCATCATTATTATCTTCAGTCGACTCTGGGATAATATTTGGTTGTTGTCCAACACGTTTGGCGCTGCTGCTCTCCATCCCAGTCTTATTAATCGCCAGTAAAGGCTCCATAGCCGAGCGAAGACTCAGATAAAGTTTTGGGAACAGAATCTCCTGTTGGGCCAGTAACTGTTTTACGCCTGGAATTAAAGAAAAAATGTTAGTCAAATTGTGCACTTGACGATGCCAGTTTGCACGATTCTCTTCTATCTTTTCAATTAAGATTGATGCAAAGTGTTTTAGTGAACAAAAATTGGAATATACTTTCTAAGGTCTGTGATTTGAATTTCGAGACCTATCGAAAATAATCTAAACTCGCTAGATTTGTCGTCGCTAACGTCTCTATCAAGGTTTTTGACAACATCACCGGGCTACCTGTGTGCAATGACAAGGGAACGGTCGGATCAGATGAACGGCCAAAGTACTTATTCCGGCATATTGAACATTAAGCTATAAATGACTCACGATGTCGTTCAGTTGGCGCGTCGAAACAAGCTGGACAGTTTTCTGGAATGATGGGGAGACCACGTGACTCTGCAAAATCTCTTAATGCTTTCTCTCGAACATTGATGAATGGTCGAATTACACGAAGATCACCTTCCCTATAATGATACAAATTCAGAAATACATTTAATACATGCTCGTACTTTTATAACCTGTTTAATGTGGAAGTTAATTGTCCACTTACTTCACAGTGTAGCATGCCTTCATGGTCCTCATGAGTCCGTTATGAAAAACGGACATGAAGAAACTTTCTGCCAAATCATCCAAATGTTGACCTAATGCCAAAACATTGTAGTTATGCTCCCTAGCCGTCGCGTAAATCCGACCGCGTTTGAGACGACTACAGAAACTGCAAATGGAACTAATACGTTCTGGTCCTTTTTCCAGGGCAGTCGGCATAATTCCTTGGGCTTCAAAAAAATAAGGAACTCCCAATGCCTCCAAGTATGGAATCAAAGGTTTTGGGTCATAAGCTGAGCTTCCAGGATCGACGGTCACTGCTCCAAAGGTAAATGCAATTCCTTTCTTTGCCAGAACATACTGTACTTGCTTAATTGTGTGGAGAAGACTGAGAGAATCCTTCCCACCAGACAAACACACGAGTAACCGATCCCCATTTTGTATCATTGGGAAGTCTTTCAGGGCCTAAAGCGACCAAAATTTAACACATATATATTAGTTAATCATTCTCATCTCCCGTCTCTATTCTGAAAATATCACAAATCTGTTCCTCTTTAATTGTCCAACTCTCATGACTAACATTTCTGAAGCCCCTGAAACGGTTTCGCTTTGTTTAAGAGTCCCCCTGATTTATCTATTGAATAAATTTGTTGCAAGTGTCATGTCAGTATCAGCAACGACATTTAATAAAGAATTTCTAGTTTTTGGAAAGTACTAGAGAACTTAAAATTCTCTATTCTCGACTAATGCACGTTCGCTAAAAGTAAAGCAAGGCCAATGTAAACAACCTTCCACTTCTTCAGTGTGGAATGATGACTTCAATGACGCGAGAGTTTTCTAAATTAAGACTTTCATGTGAGAACAAATGAGAAATATGTTCTGCAATTACAACTTAGTCGAGGTGAGGTTCGAGGACAACTTCAAATTCCAATAAATTGCAATGCATAAACACAAAACGTGTGGCTAGTGACTACTGTTCAGCAAGATTGCATCTGCATGTGCAAAGTGTGTCGCGTGCTGTATTCTGTACAAGGAAAGGTTCAATTCCTTCCAAGGTTTACAGAAGACAGTCCACGGCAATCTGGAGATTTTAAACAGAGAGTTGTCTTGACTCTTTCAAAATTATACATTTCCGGAGAGGTTAAAAATGGAAAATATCAGAATAGAAAATGTGAAACTATTCACACAGAAATTCAAAAGTCAATAAAACTTACCCCAAGCGTTGGCTTCACAATATTTTTTGGTGGGCAATGCCATTTTGTTCCATCTCCTGATTTTTTGTGAAACTTTGACTTTGGTGTAGTCACTATTTCAGGGACTTGTGGAACTTCGGGTTCTGGAACAGGGTCTGGTTGTTTAGCCGGTTCTGGTGTATTCCAAATGGCATCGATTGTCCTGGATCTTGCAAAGGCGGCTGAAGCAGATGCTGCAGAGCTTGAACTTTCTTCCGATTCACTCTTCCTAAAGTTCCCTTTGAGTACTTGTCCACTCAGAGTCCTTGCTCTTTTCTTAAATCTTTCCAGTCTTTTATCTTTTGTGTTGAAGCTATTAGCTCTCTCCCGAGTTCCGTCCGGATCCATCATCCCTTGTTCTACTTGTGTAATGACTTCTCTGATTTCAGACTTAAGCTCATTGGCAATTTCATCCGTCACACGTCTCATGGCCAAATTGACAAATTCATCATGAAACACCGGAGAGCTAGGGAGTGGTGAATGGCTTGGAAGATTATATGCGGATCCAGACGGTGACGGCATGATATCTTGTTGATAACTTATACCATTATTCCAGTGCATTGTATTCGGTTGTTGCTGTTGTTGTTGTTGTTGTTGCTGCTGTTGTTGTTGATGATGCTGGGGAAGTGGAGAAGGTGATGAGGAGGAGGATGCACAATATCCGCATTGAATGTCTGGGCTATTGGCTCCATTTATAATTCCGCTCTGATATTCCTGATTTTGTGGATATCCAAACCCTTGTCCCTGTGTGTTATTGTACATCTGATTTGGCCAATTTTGAGTTTGTGGGTAGTAAGCCGGGGATTGTTGTGCTTGATTCCATCCAGAATTCAAAGTTGGACTATTCGTTCCTACATTGGGTGCGTCTGAATAGTATGGACTAGCGGTGACTGGAATGGGATTTGGGTACATTGTTGTAGAGGACGGAGAGAAAGAGAATTGGTAAGGCGATTGAGCAGCGCCAGGGGCTCCAGTTGTAACATTGTTAAATTCTTGAATATAACCGTTACTTAGGTTAGAACCGTTAGGAGTGCAAGGAGGGTGGGCGTCACCGTCTGAACCAGCCATAAATGGAATCTGATTGTTTCCATTGACATAGTTATGTGTAGGAGGTATGAAGTCATTCTGAATTTGACTAACGTAGTTTTGAACATAAGATTGATTTGTATCTTCATAATACCCAATATTATCGGTGGGCGTTTCAAAATTCTCATTTGTATTATTGTTCTCCAAGTCTACTTGAGTAATCTGATTCTTCACCGCCGGTTCAAGCTCAAGTTCGGCAGATAAGATTCTGGAGAATCGGGTTTCGATGCCTTCCGGATGACTACTTCCAGAAAAACAAATGGATGGACCAGTCACAGTAGCTCCTGCTGTTTGGTATTCATTATCACTATCATTACTTGAACTATTTAATGAGTCCCAATTACTATTCTCAATAACACTCTCAGAATCGCCTCCTCCAAAACTCTTGTGTACACTCGTGCTCAATTTTTGAGCCCTCAACCCGATATCACTCCACGCTGAAGACTGCATGATTTGATGGGGAATACTATATTGATAGCAATGCTCAGTGGATGGTTGAATTGTTGGTGGAGTGTATGTTTTAGTCCGAAATGGTTTAGGACTTTTAAGTAATTGTGATGAACTGTTTGAACAACCACTTCCAATTGGATTGTTCAAAATGAGACTCTCTGACGGCAGTAAAAACCACTTGAGATGAGCAACTGAAGAGTCGAAGATCAGAGACTGATTCGACAATGAACGTCGTTTGCAAAGCTATAAAATAAAAATATAAACACATTATTATTTATTATACATGCTACAGAAACCTTTTTTATTATCACCTGTCCGGTTTAGCTTATTTATGTAGCACAAAAACAATTATAAAGATAAGAATTGATACCGTTAACGTACAATTTTTTTTACCACTGAGTGAGTTCTCAAACAATCGTAAACTTGCTATTAAAAATAATTTTAAAATTTAATTTCTAAACCTTGCTGTCCACTATCACACTCAAAGTGAGTTTAATTGTCAATTGGCAGGTGGTTAAAAGAAATTGAGCGTTCTTTTGCAATGACGTCTTACAAAAGTCTGCATGTCCTTCAAAAGCGGAGTAACGTGATTGAATATGACTAATACTCCAAACTATTCGCCAACTGTATTTTTTCTTCTTCATAAAACCGATGTGACAATAATGTGGAATTAAATCATACTTACATTGAATGCATTGCTGAAAATATTCTTTGCCTGTTCCAAACACTCTGAATAATTGGCAGAGT
>JAQIXO010000261.1:0-25665 GCA_034700305.1 Protaphorura armata
TAACACCCATCTCTCTAACATAGAGGGGTAACACCCATCTCTCTAACATAGAGGGGTAACACCCATCTCTCTAACATGGAGGGGTAACACCCGGAGGAGTAACATGCCTTTAACCTGAATTATTGGACCCATCATTTCTAAGAACTAAAGCCGAAACGTTTCATTTACTTTGCTCTCTTTAATATTACTTTGAAACCGTCCATCTATCAAACATGGAGGGGTAACACTCATCTCTCTAACATAGAGGGGGAACACCGTAACATGACTTCAACCTGAATGATTGGACCTATCATTTCTAAGAACTAAGGACGAAGCGTTTCAATTACTTTTGCTCCCTTTAACATTACTTGGAAACCGGCCATCTCTTAACATGGGGTCACACCCATCTCTCTAACATAGAGGGGTAACACCGTAACATGACTTCAGTCTGTATGACTGGAACCATCAATTCTAAGAACTAAAGCCGAAACGTTTCATTTACTTTTGCTCCCTTTAATATTACTTTGAAATAGCCCATCTCTTCAAGATGACACTATCGCTCTTTTGCAGGTCTCTCTGTCGCACTGTCCCACCCACGAACATAAAACTGCAATCCACGGGCTTTCATCCAGTCGCGACTGTTTATTCAAATTATAATATTCGGTAAACGTCCAATAGCAATAGAAACTTATCAGGCAGTAATTCAATTCAAAGCATGCATTAGTAAAAAAATTTATTGAAGCCAGAAAAATCGAATTTTCTGGAAGGAACTCTAGAAATTGAAAATAAAATCCAAACGTATGCTTAATTCTCAAAAATGAAAACTATTGAACTTTCTATTGAAAATCTTTAAAACTATAATCTGTTGAGTTGCGATTTTTTTTAGAAATTTCGAATCTTGTAGTTCTATCATTGTAGAAATACACAATTACATAGTTCAGTTGAATTTTTCTGAGTTGAAACAACACAGAAAATAGTATGAATTGTTACCCGGGCCTCGCGTATCGACGATTCTGAACATTCAATTTATAATAACTATTTTACATATTCCTTCAAAAGTTCCATTGCGGTTACATCTATCTACTTGTTCGATATAATTCGTTTTAGCGCAAAGTAAATCAGTCTTTAGTGCATAATAGTTCTTACGACGGGACAGTACTATGGAAAGGTATTTCATGGCAGGACTATTTTTAACATTTCCCTAATATGGATAAAATTATTTACTCAAATCTTATGATGATTCCACTGATTTTAAATATCAGCCATAGAATTGGATATTCAAATTCTAACCTTCGGTCTAGCTATTATTATTAATTACAATGTTGTGTGATTTATCTTTTTTAATATTGTTTATGGCATTATTTGCAAATTAAATCTCGAGTGGTAGGCTCGAAAACTTTTCATGGTTCTTTACAACAGTATTTCTGTAATTGCAATCACGAAGAATAGACAAGGTTTTATCAGATTTAAATTTTTGACCACCCTTGTTAGTTATCACTCAGATTCTAAAATTTCCAACATTTTTAATCATTTGAACATTCCAAAATTGATCAGAAAGGAGTTAACGTTAACATGTTTTTAATGTGTAATAACTATGTTTTTAATTCACGTACCTTTGAGAGTTAGTTAGCACTGGAGTTTCAAACTGTAAACTTAAACTTAGAATGAGTACATGTACAAGCAATGACGATACGGCCTAAAAATGAGAAATTAAAGAGAGAACTCAATTACAAATTACATATCTCAGATTATGATGTTTTTCGGTCATTTTAATTAACACCCCGCGTCGCCCTTTATCATGGTGCCCGTGACCATTTTCGGACTCAACTGGGCGAAACGCGGTTCATTTCGCTGTCCGAAAATTGACCAGGATCTAGTGAACAATATTTTATTGAGTTTGTGACTAAGACCCAAGGGGCGAACCAAGACAGTGTACACACAATACAGTGCTAACTCAGAATTTCAGTGTAAAGTTCTGAAATTAAATTATTTTGTGACGGTGAAAAACGTGGATTAATCCAATCAAATAAACTGAGAAATGATTTCATTGGTAAAAAAATTTGTTAGACAGACAGGGAAGAAAATTTGTGTGACTGTGACTTAAAAACTTTTTGTGACAAATTTTGTGTAAATTACAAGGAAGTATTGTGGCGGATAAAATCAGACAATTTGTTAGGTCCCTGTATGAGTGAAGGTGGATTATGTGACTATTTGTGTGACTCTGGTACAATTTCTTGGAAAATAATCTGTGACAATTTTTGTAATAAATTGGATGGAACTCTTAATTATTTTGAGGGCGTGCAGAAAATAACTGGACACTGGTGAATGTGCATGATTTTTTTGCGTGACTGAAAATTCTTACAAGTTAATGTGACTGAAGTATAATGAATTTTTGAAAATAGTGTGTGATCAGACATGACAATAACAAACACATTATATCAATACATTTTAACAATAAAAACTCGATTCAGCTCACAACTGAAGTAATTAGACGAATAACATAAGTGTGACATTTCTTAGTGTGAGTGCGACCAGAAACTGACAATTTATGCACACTCGAATTTTACACAGAAATACTTTAAAATCTTATATGGCTGTGACTGTGACATTCTCATATCATTTATGTGTGTTTTGAAAGGACCATTTTTACGTAATCGATCACACGGCAATATTTATGACATTAAATACAGTTGTGAATAATTTGACAGAATTGAACTCACGTGAACTGGTAAAAGATTGTGTAAAATATTTTTGTGAGTCAGTAGTGACAAAGTGGGACGAAAATTCGTGAAGTAGACTGAATGGACAAAAATTTAATTACAGGACTGAATGAACTCGAAACAAATATGATAGAATTTGAGGAAGAGAAAATAATATTGGAAGAAACAAAAACTGCATTTGAAGCAAAAAGAAGATGTTTTATAAAAAAATATTTTTCCTTTAGTTAAACTGCATAGTGTTGAGGTCAACCCCGCAAAAACGAATCCTCCGAGAAACGAATCCTATGGCCAGAATCCTCCAAAGAACGTATCCGTGGACCAGAAGCAGGACAATTTCATTTGTTCGTATGGTATATTTGGAATAAATAATTCATTCCACGTATGATTTGTAAGGAATTAATTAGTATAATTCTCTTTTATCCAGGAAATCAATTTATCTCCAAAGGTTCCATGCGGACACACTGGAATTATAATTTTAAGGACAATACGAGAAAAAGTATTCTTGTGAATTTTGTAAAGAAATTCAGAGAAAACTGAGGACGAATAAAGCATAAGGATTCGTGTAACGACATGATAAATAAGGAGATGGACAATTTTAAAAAGAAAAGTAGATTTTAAAGTAGAATTAATTTATTAGTTTTCGACATGCGAGTAAAGAATGCTAGCTAATGATTCATTTATTTATTATATTACAGGAACAATTCTTGACACCGTTTGGAGATTATTCCAAACGAGGAATATACAATGAATCGGAGCATATTCTACCAACTAAACCCCTCTTTTGTTTGACCATGGAAAGACGGACGCATAAACGTCCATGGATAATCCCAAAAGAGTACTCGACGAAATTTTTGTGACCAATATAATATTTCATGTCGGCTAAGTTTGACCGGATTGACCTTTCAAGCGTCCGTAAGCAGGGGTACATATTTTACAGACTCACGCCAAGTGCTTTATTCTCAATTTAACTTATTTTAAATTATCTCGACAAGTGTTTTTACAAGTCATCCGAAATCCCGTTTTCCTGGTGACCTGGGGTTTCCCCAACTTTTGCCCTAGTTTGTCTTATTTTTAAATTTTATGTCGATAGGTACATTTCACCCAGTGAAAGAGCGTGAAATAAGAGTTATTTCTTTAAATATGGCTAACAAAAAGTATAATGGTACAGTGTTTCGAACAGGCATGAATGGAAACAGATATTATAGCCGTCATATGGTTTTTCCGTGTAATGAAATTTCCACCTAGATTTAATGTAATATCCGTATTCTCTGCCAATGTTAAAAGTGCTATATTCTAAGTTAAAATGTTAAATGTTATTCCAATTACACTACCCAAACCTGACCGATTTACTGGCGTGGGATTGACCTCATCAGTCCAAATTTAATTAAACTGTAGTCCTAAGACACAGAATGTGTGTCACAAATCGACTGCCGTAAAAGGACATTGTAACACCCTATAGACATTTCTATCACATAGGTCATTGACCCCCTGGCGATGCTTCCTTTGTATGAAACGTTTAAAAAACATATTGTACCAGTGCAAATGCACCAAAACATAACCTTGCTCCTTTCTCATAAGAGGAATTTCCATAAAAGTGGAATTTCCTCAAAAATATTTTACAAAAAAAAAGATCCGAATTTCTAATAAAATTTGGAGAATATGTGGCTTACCTTAGTGATGACTCTATTGCCAGTACCAGCTTTTAAAAACACCGTAGGTGAATTGAATTCGATTGAGGAATTTTTGTCTCCCAAGGGATTCTTGACCTCACTCTCTCTCTCTGATCTTTCTCCGGAAGTGCTGATGAACAAATGACCCAAAATGTCGAAAAGTCTTTGCTTTTATAATCTTTTATAATCTAGCGTTTGGAAGTTCCGGTTTGTTTGGGAAAACAAGTTACCCAACGCCGACCCCATGACATCGCAAGTCAAGTGGATTTCCGGTCATTAACGTGTGAAATTAATGTGTGAAGTTTGATTATCGGGCCTTCCAGAGGAGGATTCAAATTTCATATGGTTATTCTTCTTCACAGCTTTCACTTCTGTAGAAATCCTTTCTTAGAATTATGTAGAAATTTTTGATCTTCCAATCTTCCACTTTCTAACCCCTCAAATGAAATTATATAATTTCAGTTAATTATATAATAAAAATATTCTAACGTTACGTGATACCAGGAATTTCCTGAAACTGTAAAATTTAATTTGTTGTAATATTCCTACATGCTTGTCTACATTAAGAAGTAGGTCATTAACATACAAAAGGAAGCGGCAATGAAGAAATACCTCACTGCTCTGTTAATGTCATCCAGTGAAGGAGGTAGGAGACCTAGTAGTAAAAAAATTCTACATCGAAGGAAAGAGCAGATGACTAAATGGGGCTGGACAAAAAATATTCCGAAGCGTTGCAACACATTTTATAAAATCTTTATTAGTCAGGGGTAATCCTATAATAAGTATTTTATGACAATATACACTGAGGACAAGAAGTGCTGCCATCCATCGTGACTTACTTTTTAATAAAAGTAGCGGAAACGCCAGATCGGTGCCGAAACTTACATTCTTTATCTCAAAAAATGGAAGATAGAAGGTTAAAACGCTAATCTCCTTACTCCACCCATTTTTATTAGAAACTAAGTCAGGGGCTTTTTCCTTGTGTTGTGATTGTAGTTTGGCCATAAACAAATCAAACCGAAGAACAGACCGGCTCTGAAGTTTGAAAACCCTTTCGAATAACGGAAATTGGAAACATTACCTATTATAGGCAAATATTTGTGTTTTCGCCAGAGTGCTTTCTTCTGTCGTATATTTACTGTGTACTGCCGGCACATTGAAAGTGTGGACATAAGAAAATGTGAAATGCGAATGCGTTGCCAAATGGGAGTTCACGGGAACCCCCTTCCCTCCCAAATGACCGAATCGACGGGAATGACTCGAATTGACGGGATGACCTCACTCTCGGCCCCGGCCTTAGGGCGGAAGAGCGCGGCGCTCCTGGAGGACAACCGCAGTCCCAAATTCCCCCCCGGCATTTTGGAAGCTGATACACGACCAGTAGAGAAGGTATTAATATATTGAAAATGTATATTGTTAAAAACAAGAATTTAATTTTGCTGAAATTTTTGATCATCACGTTGTCACAGCAGCGCTCAAAATTTGAGAAAATACGCCTGGAAGCCGAAATCTTAAAATTGTATAGAAAAAAGTTTGAACTTTAAAAATTGTTCTAAAATTGGTATTTGGTAAGTGTTTAGTAAGTGTGACTTATTGAAATTAATAGACCTTGCAAAGGAATAATATTGGCTGTCTCTCTCCTTGTCCTTCACACTTTTTTGACGTGTGGTTTCTTCAAAATTTTGGATTTGAAACATTTAATGTCATTAATTTTTTGAATTTTTGATTTCATATATACAAAATTCTAATGATAAGAAATTGATTGTGTATTTGTTGTTAAAATAGATGATATATTTTTTACTTGGTTGTAATTCTACACCAAATGTTAATCTCAGTACAAGTAAGTACTCCTAGAAAGTGACTCCCCATTAATCATACCCTCAGTAGCCGGCTGGATCTCCAGGTTTGATGAAGTTGAATATCGTACACCTAAAAAATTGTGTGCAAAGTCCGTTATATTCAATAAATACCAACAAATTGCATTTTGGTGTAATTTTGTACCCAATTATAGTGTAGCGATTAATAAGTCTTTTTAAAGGCAATAGAGCACAAGTAAAAAAAAACACATAACATAAAAGGAAACAAGGTTGTTTCCGAACATTTTTGCAATTTGGTAATTTACTTGAAATCATACTTTGGTTTTGTATTACACCCCGGGTTCATTCAGTGAACACTGGCGGTGGTTTATTCACCCAAAAAAGGTAAGTGTGTATTAGCGGTAGTTCTTCACCCAAATCAATGTGCATTAGTGGTGATTTTATTCACCCAAACCAGTGACAATTCGCCGGATCCTCATCCGCATGAGGAACAGTAACTTTGGCTTCTCATCCAATCAAGTGAACAGTACTTTGGGTTATCACCCATCTGTAACAGTAATTTTGGATTCTCATCCAAATCTGGTGAACCAGTGATTTGTGCATGTCAGGGTCACAAAGTGACAGTGAACCCAGCCGTCCTCCTGACAGCTAACCCCTTAGTCCAGACGGAGACCTACTTTTTGTGTGTGCAAGTGACGAAGACTAAAAAGTGACAATGGCAAACGCACGGAACGACATAAAGGAGTTCAAATAGCTCGCTCGTCACGGAGAAAAGATCCAACGCAAGTACTTGCCAATGCAGGCAAAAATAGTGCAGTGGGACAAACCCAGAATTAGTGTCCAAGAAATTCGAGACATGTTGAAGGGTCTCATAGAGCTCAGAGCGAAAATCCAGACCATCTGGGAAACCACGTACGATGTGCTTGTGAAGATGAGGAGGAGTGGGCCGACCACGAACCTGACCTTCAAACAATTGAACAAGGGATAGCAAGGTCTCCCGGCCGGGGATAAACAATTGACTCTCTGCCCGAACCCATTCGAAATCATTTGTATCTTCCTAAGAGACCTTTGTTTCATTTAATTGATTCTTAGACATGGCCAGGAATTATGAGTGGAAAAGTTTTTTAATTATTCAGACTTACCCTTAACCAGCCCATACGGAAGTTTGATGCCATGGTATGCACTATTGAGAATTATGCAATCTGGTTGGTGAATGCTTGGTTTGGTGTTTAAGCGACGAGTGCTGTAGTCGGACTGATGGTTAATGTTGTACTTGAACGAGAATGCTACATAAGGGTCCAGCAATTAATATCGTGAGATGTAGAACAAGATGTAAAAGCGCCCTGTGCTAAGCAGTATGAAAAATATATAATGTTCTGAAACAATGACCGTTTCCTGCATAATTGGAAATAATTTAAATTGAAAATTTCAAAATATAAGGGATAACACTTGCGTTTATGGCAGTCGTGGAGATGTAGATTAAATCATACATTAGCGAAATCGCGATAAAATCTCCCGTAGTATAGCAGCAACTATGCGATGCTGTGCTAACTTATAGGGCACGGCGGTAATTTTGAGGCGCTGGCGGTACGGTGCGTAGTTATGGCGGTGTCGGTGCTGGCTTGTAGTTTTGGACTACCTTAAAGCGCAACGGGTATTTTGTTTCACCGTCGGTGCGGTGCTTTCTATGATGGTGCTGGGCTACCTTGTATGTGTGGGCTGCCGCATTGTGACTCTATCGGTGCGGTGCAGAATTTTTGGGTGTTCGGGTTATCTCAATTGCGGTATCGGGCTACCTTGTATTGGCGTAAGGCTTCAGCTATTGGGTGCGTGGCTGCTTTGTAGCATAAATAACCTTGAGAAGAATGTAAAATTTATAATATGGTAGACTCCCTGAATGAATGGAATGGTCCTGGTAGAATGATTTGGAGTTGTTCTAGCTCAATGTCAGAGCTACGCATTTTCAAGGAGAGTGTGTAAGAAATCAAAATTGAACTGTTCAAGTGAATAATGCATAGCAGTAGACAATTTTCGTTTGAAAAAAATGCAACTAATCAAGATTTCCGACGAGTACTCCTAAAATATTGGTTGAAATGCAAATGCTAACTTTTATCTATTTCGTTTGGATGTTGAGGGATTTTAACGTAAGTTCGATCAAGGCCTCCGCAGTCAATATTCTTGAACGTAAAGACCAAGATTCCCCAGCAATTCAGTCGGTTTTATCTTTTCCCACAACTTCTTTCTTTACTACGGTTACTAAAGGCTCAAAATTATTATCTTAATAATGCCTTATTTACTACAATTTTTTTCCTAAAGCTCAAAAATTTTACATTCAACTGGTCTTATTTATTATAATTCTAAATGCTCAAGAAATTACATTTAGTGGCCTTATCCTTAACTACGGTTACTAAAGGCTCAAATTGATACATTTGACTTGCCTTATTTACTACAATTATTTTCCTAAAGGCTCAAAAAAATGTTTCATTCAACTCGCCTTTTTTACTACAATTGCTAAAGGCTCAAAATTGTTACATTTAATTTGCCTCATTTACTACAATTATTTTCCTAAAGGCTTGAATATTTTACATTCAACTCGCCTTTTTCACTACATTTCCCCACTGCTCAAAATTGTAACATTAACTTGCCTTATTCACTAAAACTCCTAAAGGCTCAAAAATTACGTATTTAACATGTCTTAATCTTTACTACAATTTCTAAAGACTCAAATATTTCATTTTAACTAGCATTATCATTTTCTACAATCACTGAAGACAAACAATTCTCACGTCCCAATTCTTGCATTTTAACTAGCAATAATTCTTACTACAATTTCTAAAAGCGCGAAATTATTTCTTAGGTGCTCTTATTTTGTACTACAATTTCGATACTCTACACCATTCAAGAATTTCTCATAAGTCTTACCACACATCCCCACTACAACACATTAAGTGATTTTATTCCGTAATATTTTAAATCTGATTAGCGTCCGAAGTTGTTGAAGAGCGATTCGACAATTCGATCGAAATCCGAATCAAATTCCGATCTCAGGTTGTCACGCACGTGCGGCAAATTCACCACATTGTCGATTTGTTAAAATTCGACGTTGCATGGATTAATCATTATTGGCTTTCCATTGACAATAAATTCCTTCATATTGGATTTTTGAGACAAATCCGTATCTTCAGATTGGCCATGTACTGGATTAATTCCAGACGCTTGTGCAGAAGACGTGGGCTGGATATCGGATTCTGAACTTGGGATCTGAATTTCAAATGGTTGTATTATAATCTGACTGATTATGATTTGATTGCTAGTAATTTGTAGGTTTTTAAATTCAGAATTTAAAACTTAAAAGCTGAAAATTATTTACTATGTACTACTTACAATTTACTTGAATTATTTACCTCAATTCCAGCAGCAGTAAAACTCTTTTTACAAAATGTCTGGCACTGGGTCAGCGCGTTCAAGATCATGATCAGAATCCTCAGGTCCGCCGGCTTCAATTTTAATTTCTGGAAATCCTGTGATGATTAGCCCTTCCAAGGTAAGATCTACGATCTCGATCTCTCCAGAATTAGAATGACTTGGGACCTCATGACCCGTAGCAGCGTATGATTTCTTGCGGAAGTCATAGAGTAGCCCGTGGCATCCTTGTAAATTCTCAATTGGCTCCCAAGTTTTTACGGTTCTGAATTTAAATGAAATTAATTATTAAAGATGTAGGAGCGATTGTGTTAGAAATGAAGTAGTAGACGTGGGAAAGGACAGCGCCGGCCCTTGTAGGCCCGACCCTGATTATGGGACGGGCCAAGGCCGAAAAAATCCAAAATGACTTCGGACAGGGCGGGGCCAGGGATGAAACAATAAAGGCTTGACCACGGCCGCCATAGAAATTCCAGCCATAATGACGACCGGGACTTATTTTATAAAATTACGCATATGTTCGTACAAAATTGAAATAAGCTGTTTCGCCCAAAAATATGTGATTGTGATATTGGTCGATAAATAAAAATTATCTGGCGAGCCGGCCAATGCTGAAAATTTTAGGCGAATAATTCGGCTCTTTGCCACCTCTAGTAGGTATGACGTTTTGTAAGTTTATAATTACAAAAAGTTAGCTTACTCGTAAGGTTCTCCCCACTGAACCTCGTATTTCCATTTGTTCCCGAATTTGCGTTGTGCGTTTATTTTCTTTGCTATGTAGGGCTCTTCATGCAATTCGTCTTCAACATCGCCATCATCGTCATCATCATCATCATGCGTAGTTTGACGATTTCTATTTTCGTCCCCCGCACTCTGTGGTAAAAGGTAGGCGAACTGGAAATCTTCGACAATGTATTCATAATATTTCACGTCACGTCTTGTCGTTTCAAAGAAGCTCGGCCTGACCAGGATATTGATGATTCGGCTGTTTTTACTATAAAAATATGACCTTGTAAATATACATTTAAATACGATTTAAGTGCGTACAGTAAAAATAAATTACTTTACTTAAATTAGGTCAACTCTCTTCTCATTCCTAAAGTGGTAATTGTAATCGTTCCGTGTTTAATTAAAGTCAAAGACAGTATAATTTAGAAGGAAGGGATAATTTTGTATTCCGCGGGTATTCATTTCAGGCTCAATGTGTTTTGTTAATGATTCACCCCAAAAAATAATGTCTAGGGCGATTCACCAAAATTTATGTTTTCAATTGTTGTGTAAGGAAGTTAAAATAACCAGTTGAACAGTTCTTAAATACCCAGCATAGTAGACTACAGCAATGTTAATGTAGAAAATTAGCAGAGTCGTTTATCATATTTTATAATAGATTGATGTTGAAAACCTTGAATCCGTCAAAAATGCAAAAGCTGACCGCAACATATAATCTGGAAGGGGAACTCGGTAGTGTTATTTGCACGACCGCCAATATTTTCAAAACTTAAAATCGGAATTACGTTTCGGAAGTGAAAAATTGTGCAAGAAATGTTAAATTGAGCTTAGCCGAGTTCAACTGGTTAGCCAGGAGCTCTATGATGGGTAAGAATTTTGTTGATTGTTGATTCGTGATTTGCATGGTATTTTTGCCGTATTATTCTTGTATTATTTTTCGCTCATTCTAGATTGCGAATCGGATTTGGAATATCAGAAATGTATATTGGGATATTGCCAATTTTTAATTAATTTTCACACCGGGGCCTCCATGTGTTATCTAGCTGGACCAATACCGGAGGGATGGGACGAATCAGTGAAAGAGGGTGACATACAAATGTGCCCAAAGAAACCAGACGTCGCACCGGAAGCGTCTATACTGATTTGGTGGGGCTCTGGCCTAACAATTATAGAATTGTGTACTGTATCGATAATCATTAAATGCCAGATTTTAAAACTATTGTCATTTTGAAACAAGGAAATATTTTTTTAAAATTTTGACAGTATTACTTCTCTTTACGCTGGTTTACTGGAGACATAAATTTGGTCACATTTATGAATACTTTTTGGGCTGGATACGACGATTCCGGCCGAATAATTCGCAGCACCTTCTCGCTAACGAATTGAGCACGTTCTCACGATTTGGCGGCTATACCGAGGTAACTACATTGCGTGTATTAAACACAAGACCCGCTCTCTTAAGTTTCTAGTGATTAAATAAAATCTAATAAAATTTGTAGATTGGACTCACTACTCCCGCCATGGAATCTCAATTAGTATGATGTTGTCCTCGTCCCACAAACGGTGGCCATTGATTTCCGTGGTCACACAATTATATTGTCCCACAAGTTGTTCACAATACATTTTGATTAATTCGTGAATTTATAAGTGATTGATGAAATATAAAATAGAATAAATGAAGATGGTGTACAAATCACAAGAGCGGGTTTAGGGTACTCTTGAACTATATATAGGCTCAGGTTTTATGGACCGTTGTATCGAAATAAGTTTAGCTCATGAGTTTTCATTCATTTGGTTTAAGACAGAAAGAAGAACCTTATTTTTTATTCCATATTTTTTATATAATGTTACAATTTATTAATAGACTTCATGGCATAGTAATTTAACAACTGGAATCGACTTATAAGAATTTAACTTATGCGACTTGTAAAAATGTAGTCATTTTATATATATATATGTTGGTCTCAGAAAGTCTTAAATAACGAAAATATTTTTTGTGGTCTAACTTTCCTTAAGAACTCGGCTAACATACAAAATAAAACGAATCCATGGGAGACAAGAATAAAATGTATAGCATATACTGAGCGGAGGAGGAAATTCTCAAATCAAAATTATAATTAAAAGATATTTGCAAATTAGGTTCAGGGAGAAGGTTTTCCAGTATGGTCTTAAGGACTAGGAAAATCTTAAATGAGTAAAACTACTTGCTTTATACCAATTTTCTATTATCATAATTGTAGAAGATATAATGAAAAATGATTACGAGACTAAAAAACAATAATATTCTTGTTACCGAGAAATTAAACTAAAAATTAGGATAATACAATCCGGTGCTTGGTTCTACGCATGATCCCAGAAAAAATGTTCCGTTGGTTCACAGAAGAATACAAATTTAATTATTAAATTATTAAAAATTACCGCAGCCAAGGAAGAGCCCAGATTTAGGTAGTCTACCTTCTGCAGTTAAATCGGGTGATTTCTCCCCACGTTGTTTAACTGGATTCCATCATTTTGCAAATTGGCAATTGGTTGTCGTCGAATGCGCATGCATTTGATCATCAAGACACACAACATAGTTTCAAGCAGCAACACCGTCAGTATGCCTATACATTGATTTATAAATCGAATCCATAATTATTCGATCTATATTCGCGGATTTTAATTTAGTATGTTTAGCAAAAAAAAGGTTGTCACCTATGGCAATTCCATAGACTGCTTTACTTTCTGCTGGTCCAGGCGGTGACTGGGTGGGTTCTGGTAATATCTCAAGCACGTCTCTTTTGGCGTTCCAGTTTTTTCCATTATGTGTGCAATTCTTCTCGTTTTGATTTGCCGTGTGGATGAGTTCTCTTATCGGGGGCACGAGATATGCTGGAAAGCACATGGAAGGATGCAGCATTGGTGTCAACACATAAAAGTAACACCCGAGCATGAAATTATAAAATTTCGAATTATATTCTTGTGGAATTTTAGACTCTCAATTGCAGAAAAAAAATAACCGTACCGGATACAAGAATCGCAGTCGGAGACACGGTCCATGCACTCAAAAGAAATTGCATGCCGGAAATTAATATTTTTTAAAATTCCTAAAATATCTATTCGTTTGAAAGGAAATTTAAATGGTTAGGTAAAAGGAAATTGTATACGTACTATTTGGACGACGAATCCTCTCTTTCCAACAACTTCGCATGCTGGACACAATCCGATTAAACCAAAGAGAAGAACGAAAACTTTTAAACTCAACATTCTTAGAATTTTTGTATAGAATGTAAGCAGAATTATTTTTTTTAAATTCTTGTCATTTTTATCAAGGCTAACCTTTATTCAGCGACTTAAGAATGTCGACTAGAGTTAGAATAGGTAGAATATTTTTGGCAATGGCAATAGACTGGGCAAAGAGCCTGCCCAGTCTACATTGTTTACATTATTGTCACGTTCGGGTCATGAGTCATTTGTCAAGTTCCTGGAGGCTGACAATTATTGTATAGAGAGATATCTGTCTCAGATCTGATGCTTGATGTGATTTTTTATCACTCAAACCATGTGTAAAACGTTCGGTAGCTGGTTTGTGAAAAATCACCCACGTGCGATCACTGGACTTTGGCCTGCCGTCGCCTGGTCTTGAAATAAATGATCGTCATATCGAAGTCTGGGCAAATGACCTTAAACCTTGACATGTTTAATGTAAAAAGATAATATCATCCTTCATTCATGAATTTATTCAATTCAAATATATTAAGTACAGTGTGTGAGAAAAAGCGCAATGGAAATGAATGAGAATGAACGATAGGCAGAATGAATTTATGTTATAAAGTTATTTATGTTTAAGAATAATTTTCAAAGAAAGTTCATCCACGTGCGTTTGTTGGACTAAACCATGTTGAATGTGTGAAATAAGATGCGCTCCCATAAGTTCACTGAAAATGATTAAGCAGAACACTGAAGTAGGAGAATGATGAATTTTGAGCATAGTGTATAAGCGCTGGATATATGCCTACTGACGCATACTTATATCCCCGCATTCTACTCTTGACATTCACTTGATGACTGCACATGAGGATACCCTGAACTGGTCTAATAATCCAATGGCTGCCATGGGTGAGTACATTACTTTGTTTCTTTTTTTCCGAGTGGTGTACTGAAAAGGATGAGAGCGAGAGCGATGATGGGAATTGCGTTGTACTCCTTAGTTCCAAAAACACCTTTTCTCTCCATCTCTACCTCTGCATCTCCATCTCTCACCATTTCTCTCTCTTGATTTATTAGTAGTAATATAGTGTTGGGTATGTTTTACGTGAAGTAAATCATAATTTGCACACATTATATATATATGCACAAAAATTACACATTACATAAAATTCACTGTAAGGAATAGTCAAACATTGTCGCGTATTTGTGTCAAAATAAATTAATATTTAACTCACCTGGAGAAAGTTCCTCCAAAGGCAAAATATTTATTATCCCGTGTTAATAATTAATCTTAATAATTAAAGTTATTACTTAATCAGAAAATGATGATGATGATTTGATGATAATGATATGATGATTTGTTGATAATGATTTAATGATGTTGAGGATTCCAATGAAGGATTGAGTGGGTACAGTACTGGATGTGGATGCGAATGCTTATGCTGTGTGGATATGGTTAACAGGCCTGGATAAATGGACACATGTGTACTGGACAATTCCAAAATCTAGAGTAGGACAATACATTTTACAATTCATGGGAAACGTTAGGGGACAACGATTTAATGCACAACCGAAATCTCTTTTAATATCAGAAATCATTTAGGTTAGAGAAAAATTGCATGAAAATAAATGCTTGTAAAACACAATGTCCTACTATGTATCGAAGTGTACGAAACACTCACAGTTCACCCTGTACTTGCAAACCCAACTCGTCTCACTTTTCCCTTCACTTTTTTTTTAAGAACTCCCGGGAACCCATTGCAGAAGTTGAACATTCATTTTGTGTTTCTAGAAATTAGGAATTTTACCATTTCAAATTCTGAAATTGGTCTCTAAAACTTAATTCATTTATTAATTTAAAAAAACATTCGCTTAACATTCACATTTTAGGGTACGTAAATTATCTACTTACAACTTATACGTAACAAAACGTCAAGCAAAGTAGGCCACAACCTAGGTTCTGACTATAAGTTTCAAGTTAGCACAAATTCATCAAGTATTGTAGCTGCCCTTTTAACTCTACAAGATCGTCGTACTGGAGATATTGGGTGATTCTGCTCGCCCTGGGATTCTGATTCGTGTACCGGAGAATTATTTTCATATTATTAGTTTCATATTAGTGACGGTATCAACATTAAGTGGCGAATCCCCCGGAGAACTAACAGCTTGCTCACTTGAGTTAGAGGTCAATTGTTCGTTAGATATTAACTCAGTCGATTGCACAAGTCTGTCCAGCTCCTCTAGTCTAGTTGGTAAATCGTTGGACGATCCAACGCGAATAAATATACGATGATTAGTCATAATTGATCTGATCCTCCCAACCGAAATGCAAAATTTAAAGTCCTGTCGACCGATACTATTTTTCGCCACGTCCACGGATCTCTCAAATATTTAGCCAGCTGTCGTCTTACTCTTAAGTGACTAACAAAGGAAACTTTTTAACTGCAAATTTAACCATAAATTTAACAATTGACTTCCACGTTTTGTTAACTTAATTGTATGTTGGTTCTGGTTTGTCGTAGACATTAAATTTATCCAGCAATAAGGATTTCTAAAATGACATGAACGAAGTATTATAATATTTAGAAATTCAAACTTAAAATTATTCCTTCGTTAACAATAAATTTTGTAAACTCGTTCATTCATTCTTCGGTTGAAGTTAGGGAGTCACAAAATTATGCTGAATCCACATGTTTCAATACTCGATTATAGAAAATATAATTACTTGTGCTCTTGTGCCAGATCTATAAACTTTTGTTTTACTCATTCCACTCAAAAGTTTTTTATTTACATTTGCGATTATAGGGGTCATGACTTTTATCAATTTCTTATTATACAATTAGGCTGTATACATACAATTATTTTTGTACCAATCTCCGTTAACTCATTATGCTTAACGAACAAAGTGTGCATTATGCGAAACAATAATTTTTCTGTGGTCAGTGCCGTGGTCTGTTATAAGAATTCGCATTTAATAGTATCAAAAATATTTGAATAAATGTAACCAGAATTGAAGGCAGGACGACGAAACTCATTCTAATACAAATATATGAATGTTTCAACTCCTTTTCACAGAATTTTACATTCATTGGGGGAGGGTGTTTATATCTGGTTAACTATTAATTATTTATAGTGCACTATTTAATCAGTCTTAACTGTGCGAATTAATTAGCCGAAATGGAAGGTTAATAAATGAAATAAATCACATCATAAATTAAAAAGTACATCACAGGACCTTACCGTGAATGGAATATGGAACAATGAAAACATGGTGGGGTTGGGGGAGGGTAGAGTTGAGTTCGTTGGTTTTGGTTTACTCGACCAACAATAAATACAGCAGTACCTATAAACGGCAATTAGAAATACAGTTATTTCACATACTTCGTTACTACTTTTGACTGGCGTATATTTTACCAATCATTTCTTTGTTATCATTTACCTAAACACCATACTCCATACCAGGAGTTGCACTGCCAACATTTTATGTACTTGTTCTGGAAAGAGTTGTAGCAAGCGAACCACTGGATACTAACATGTTCTGGGGATTGGATTTACACTTTGAAATAGTGTTCCCATTGTTTCGCTTGGTAAACGGGATCCATGAGGTCACATGTACTCCAGCAAAAATTCCTCTCTCCCCGAAAAAAATTCATCAGCGCAGCACATGCACTGTTAATCGCAAGGCGATTTATACGCCGTACCTTATCGTCCGAACTAATTATGCCCACTACTTAGCAAACTCACTAGTTATTTAAAACTGGCTGATGCACCGCAACAAAAATATGGAGTACCAACGTACTGTGAGTCAGCTCGTGTCATTCTCTTGTCAGTTCTTCTGTCAAGACTAGATAATTATTTGCACTATAACCGAGATCCAGTGCTAGTTGAATTATTGCCATAGCTACAACCTTCATGTTAAACATTATAAAAATGTATCTAAATCTAGCATTTTTGTATGATAATCTCGCACTTTCAATTGTGCTTTTAGTTCATATAGGCACTACTACATTTGTGTCCATTTCTACACTTCATAGAGTACCACTGTGCAACTGTTTTGTTTATTCTGACCATGGTCGAGCTTATTGTCGGGATGAAGCGTAGAGAAGGCTCCCGCGTATTCGCCTGTGACCCAACTTTCCTCTCATCTGCATTGTGGTGGAGGAATGTAGTGTTTCTCCTTTGCTTTAGCTTATGCCAATCCTAGATGGAAGACCGTGTCCCGTGGTCCAATTACACTGTCAGTCCTATCCTTCCTGTGAACGTGTACCAGTCAAATAAACGGAGTTGTCTTGTCTAACAGTCTGGTGTTGTAATATTGAACCAGCCATTGGTGCAGATTTCTAAAATACAAATTTAATAGAGGCAGAACTTGAATGATAATATCCCATAGGCACAGCAAATGTTTATTCAATCAAATTTAACTGTAGTGCATGGAATATACTTCTCTTCAATACACTCAAATCATTGTTTAATGGACATAAACAGTTTTTACTTTAAACTAGTTCAGACTACAAGAAAAATTATTTAATCAATTATGATATAATGGTAATTCTTCAAGTATAGCGTCCGGAGCAATAGAGTATAGGGTGTCCACGAAACATCTCCCCCTATTTGAAATTAAATAACTTTCGAACCAATTAATCAATTCACATGCGGTTTTCGTTAGATTGAAGCCAATCGCCTAGAAGGAGGATTGGAATTTTATCCTTGTCAAAAAATTGAACACTGAGATCCCCACAAAATAAAAAGTGTTAAGCAAGAAATTTTAACATGGCCAAGATAGGACCGAATTTTCGTCAAAATTGAGATTCGTCGCAGTAACCGTTGTTGAATTCAACAATTTTCGAGGAATTCTTTATTCGGCAAATCCAATCTTTCATGCAGTGTTGTCACCACGTACGCACTGATACGTAAACAACACTAGTAAATTGAAATTACCAGTGGACTATCCATCTTCAATAGAATAAAGGTAGAGAAGAAGTTCAGATAGTAAAATTCATTTTCAAAGTTTCAAATATAAATAAAGTATAGATTAAACAGAACATCTAGGGACACAAGATCCAGATAAAAATAACGATGGGGTGTCATAGTGCGCAGAAGCTAATCACAAGATACCGCGTGTCCATAGTGGGTTATGCAGGTTATAGCTTCAAACTAAAAGATTCAAACTTTAAAATTACAAACCAAAAACAAACAAACCAAGTTTTAAAATAAGTTCAGCTACTGAGGTTATATTTAGAAATTTAAGTATGCTTTAATTTTTGGGAAATATAATGTAATGTTCATGTAAAGAGTCCATCATATGTCTAAAAGTGTATAAGGTACATAGAAGAAATAGGGGAAGTGATAAAATTGTTTCCATATGGTAAATGGAGGGTCTTGTTTCTTACAGTCCTACCATTGTATGTACAGAATTTTAAAAATAAATCAAAGCAAGGGAGAAACTTGTCTTTCAGGGTTCCTCACATTATTTCCAAACTCTCTTTTGTGATCAACACAACGTATTTTAAATTAAAGAACTATTCAACATTACATGAAGAATAGGTCTAGTGAAATGACTCACAATTCTATAGGGAATGCATAATTTAAAATTAAAAAACTACTATGACAATAATGCACAGTAATCAACAAATTAATTGATACGTCTGTAATAAAATACATGGATATAGGCACTTAAAGTGTGTTCTACATCATAATTTTGTATAGGAAAAATTAAAATGCAAAAAATATACTAAATTCACGCAATTATTGAGCAAAGTGGTTGGAACAAAGATAACATTTTACTTTTCTGAAATATAACTGTCAATGAAGAAATCCTTACTTCTGTACGTACTTCCATCGGATTCTTTTCAACTCACATCACAGTTGATGATTATGCTGACTTATTTTACGTGACATGCATACAGTTGAGTGAGTGCTACAATTAACATTAACATAGGATGTACTGTTGCCCTATCCTATCCCTCTTGCCCCGATCTTAAAAAATTCATGCTCATTTTAAATCACAACTAAGTAATCATCCAACCCGTTGAGTTAATGATTTATTAGTTAAAACTTATTATTATTAACTTATTAATTAGCTAACAATACACGCCGTGGGGTTGAAGGTAGTCTCTAATCATATAGAAAACTACTATTCAAAAAATAATACTTGAAATAATTAATAGTGATCATCTCTATGTGTTCTAAATTCTACATGTACAAATAGTTCCTTGTTAGCTTAGTCTTGTGTTCTGCATGAAGGGAATTATGCTTAAGAATAATCGGTGGACCAGACATCCGAGTCGATGGGCCCTGGCCATCAATGCGGTTAAATCAATATTGGCTGGTGTAGTTATGTAGATATGATGATCTAGCGGTGCCAGTTGATTCGCTGTCAGAAATACTTGTTGTGTGGGAAGTAGAGGTCTATGAAATTCCAATAGTAATTTTGAAAAATAAAAATTACTAAAAAATTCGGTAAATAAATTTTATATGGAAAAATCAGTTCGTAAAGTGAATGGTATACATTTTCACTAGAACATTGACCGAGTAACGGGACAACAGGAAGGGTGGTCTAGATTAGCTCTTGCTGCTAGTCTGGAAGGCTGTAATATCAGTTGAAATTATAAAATAAATTTGTAACAATGATATATAAAATATTAGGTACAAAACTATAATTCTGGCGGTGTATACTTCAGGCTGGGATTGGAACCACCTGTATATTTTCGAGATTTCACTCGTTTTCAGGCAACCATGATTTAATTCTTTTACTTGTAAAATTTTTGTTTAAACTCTACCACACGCACAACACGATATGTATTTTGGGAATATATCATGAGTTCGGAGTTTTCAGTCCAAAAATACATATTTCCTTTCCCTTTTTTTGTAACATTTCTGTTTCTAAAGGCTATAGGTAGAAACAGATGGTGAAAAGTGGATACTTTGATGTCCTCTTACCAGAGCAGCTACACGATAAAAAAAATTATTATTATATTTCTGTAAATCTGATTGTCAAAATTCAAATCTCAATTAAAATATGATGCAGCGCAGCCAAGATTCCAAATTTTGGGTATTTTGTTACAAATACGATTGTTAATAACATATTAATTTTTTATAGAAATGGACTCGCTTGGTTTTTTGGGAAAGGCCAAAATCTGAAGCATTCGGGAAGTTGAAAATGAACAAGGTTTGGCTTGAGCAAAGAATCATGGAATTCAATCAATACCAGAATTTGCAAGTGTCAAATGGAGGTGGCACTCTCGGAATACTTCTTGGTGCAGCAAATAACTAGCCAAGTAATACAAGTAGTTACATTTAACAATTTAGTCTTGCTTATTGAAGCCTTGCTAAACTTATTGCAATACCGCAGGTCTAGTAAAATTGTTAATTCTGATCTCATGATAATATTACAGGAATATACAATCCCAATAAAAACACATTAAACGTCTGCTGACTATAAATGTAAAGTAAAGCATGTCAGTTTGTTCAATTTTGTTTTCACAACACATATTGACATTGGTGAATTACAATTTAGCTTAATGGTCGCACTCATTGTGGACGCCTTAACCATTTACTAACGGCAATAACGCATTAACACCATGCGTGTAATAATTGTTTCAATGATGGACAAATTACGGGAACATATTGGCATGTTTATGGTTTCTCGAAGTTTTCTTTAGTTTAAAACATGATAAGGAGTCCTTTCAGAATAATTAACGGTTGCGGGAACTGAAATAGTTCCTTTTTTCTGGTATCGCTGCGTCATAGATAATTGAACCATTAACATGAATATCCCAATCTTTAAGGGAATAATGGGAATGATGTGTACATGACAATTTTGTTAAATCTTACGCCTATTCCACTGACTCAAAATTAAATCGCACAATAAGTGAACTGTTATATCATAAAGCCAGTACAGTCCTCCCCAAAAAAACGTGGTATCTACGAGATCCGGCAGAAACACACATGCCGCCGACATGTGTCGCACGTACCGCCAGGAATTCCACGATTCAGAAATTCAGGGTAAAATTTCAAAATACAATAAATTACTCGCTTTCCATCCCGTCGGAAGGTGAGGACGGCCGTACCAGTATAAATCAAAAGTAATGATTCAGAAGCAATTGCTGTACCACAACACAATCATCTGTCAATCACTGCCAATTCTCGGCAGAGTGACCACTCTGAGGAGACTGCCGTACTTTGAAGGGCCGCTGCCAATGAAGCACTTCAGAGGGGCAGGGGAAAACATTTATATCTTCCAGCAGCAAGGATTCAACACTAGGATTCATCAATTCTTCGACAGAGTAATCTGTAAGAAATAGTGTGGAATAAATTAAATGGAAATTACTAATAATATTTGAAAATTGTTGTTAGATTTAATGATGTGTAGTAAAAATCATAATCAGGAGTATTGGAAGTTCCATCAACAATCATTGTAAATGCGAGTGAAATTAATTCAATGTTTTACAATGGGTAGGTGGGTTACAACAGGATAAGGTTTAAATGTTATAGTTGTACTCAATCGTTGATGTTCATCGTGACGTCCAGATGTCGAAGTTAGTATTTAATATTAAAATACTAATTAAGGTTTCTTTCGATTTCACTGTTTCGAATAACTAGATCTTTTAAGTTAAGTATCGTTAGACAATAAACGTTGTTGTTCATAATTTAATTACCCACTAGAATATCACCTCTTAGCAAATACTTCTTATATACTTCTTACTTTTATACATAAACCAGATTGAAGAAGTGAACAATGTACTAGGTTCGTACGGCGAGAGTTCTATTTCGTGGACGCAGCATTGTGTCATAAGCATACAAATTTAGTTTTACGTCGAATAATAAAAATAAAATATTTCAGCAGGACACAGCCATTTTATTTTTTCTGTACACCCAAGTACATGACAAGTAACACAAAAAATACAAAAGAATAGTTGTGAATATAAACGCAAAGATTACCAATGTATTTTAATCGTGGTTAGGCGGTGTATGACAAATGACCCCATGCTATCATATAGGATTTTCAAAGAGCAGAACTCCCAGTAATTTGCCCCACCCAGGGGCTTATGGGGAAACACTTCGAATCTTTCTTGTCGCCAATAATACTTTATAAGCTGCCCCCTGTCTAATTGCATACGGAAAAATCGTTTGATATATTTTTGCTTTCCAAAGCATATTTTCACGGCTGTAGATGTTTATTTGTAGATGTTTGAAATTAACGGGAAATTAACAAAATACTCACCGGGAGACGGGTAAACCCGTCTTTATAATATCTGAAATAGATTTTATCTGTTATGTCATTAGCCATGTTATGTGTATTTAATGTTTGGTTGACATAAACGTTGGAAGTTAGAATCAAAGTCATAATTTATAGACGACCCACCTTTAGCCCACACGTATTTTGGCACGGGTATAATCATTGCAAGAAAACTCTATAACTCTTAAATCAGGCTACCCGATATTTCTGCTTTCTCCATAAAAATGCGCTAAATTTAAAAATCACCACGTTTCCTAGAAACAACCACATCCAAAACTTAATTTTCAAAATTTTGACCAAAACTGGGGTTTGAACATTTGCAGGTGTGTAGAAAGTCAATTATGTATGTAAATTGGGCTAATTAATAAATTTGATTCATTCTGTACAATTAGGCCACAAAACCTCATACACTCAAGAAGAATACAGAGAGAAGGACCGAGAATGTAGAATACACATAGTGTTTGGAGGTAGCAAGCCTTTTGCAAAAAAATAATAATCCATAAATATAATTAGCATATTCAGTTTCAATTCAGGTTCCAGGTGTCTTAATCATGGACATCATACACTCTATTTGTAACCGAGAAATTATACAATTGATATGAAATGTTAACATTACATATATTTGTAGTCATTTTGATTTTCAAACATTAATAAGTAGCAAGGATGGAAATGATATGTTGTTGTATGCATTAACTTAAATTTTTTAGAAAGACTAAAATATTGAAAAAGAGGAATGGTTCAATGATTTTCACATTTTCAAAACACAAGGCCTATAATTAAAAACTATAAGTAGTTTAAATTCTTCCCAGAGTTTTCATAATACCTGTTGAGGGTCGTCCGTGGTTTCTTAGGCCACGGAACTCCTTCGACCCAAAAGGGTCAGTCGTTGGTCTATGGACTAGATCGTGCTGATTGTTGAGGCCCTAACAGTCGTGAACCTCGGACGTGCGGTGGTGACTATGCGAATAAATATCTTCAGTGAACAGAAAGAACTTGACTCACAATGTTTATTCCTGAGTGTACGACAATACAACTTACACAGAGGGTTGTGTATGATAAAAGAGACTAGTACAATACTATGAACGGAGGAGTGAATGTAGAGAAATGAATGAACGGAAAGTGTTGGAGAATGGAAATCCTCCGAACACTAGGACTAATGCCTTGTGTGCCTGGGTGAAAGACAGCCGGCGAAGAGTCCCAGAGAAAGCGTTACTTTCTCCTTTTATACTTTCACCCTTCTCCAATCCCAGAATGCCATTTGTCGCTCGCTGTGGGCAACGCGTGCCTCTGAATCGACAAGGGATATTCTCTCGCCGTTCCGCTCCGTGACATCACTATCGGTTTGATGAAGAACTTTGACATTACGGTCGAAGTTACTCTTATTCCATCAATAATTTTATTGATGAAGAAATTGTCATGGAGCGACACGGGCGTAGGAGAAGATCCACCGCATTACTGAATTCAACAATAGTATTACAAATCACATACGTATATAATTAATAAAAATGTAAATACCATAAAATTTTAGTACTCAGTGGATTGTGTAACGCAAAATTATCACTAAAGTATGCGAACACTGATGCTTCGCCAACTAATTAAGAACTAATTTCGCGGGACATCAATGTGTGGCCCGCAAAGTGTTAATCGGGTTAATCGGGCCTATTAGTTGAGGTTAGTGTTAGACAAGTGACGACTGACCATTGGCAGTATGATTGTATGACTGGGCTTATGTGATAATAAATAGGCAACAAAGTGGGAGTGTTAATGACATCTTGTAATTTACTGTAGTATGGAATAAAGGCCCGTTGGCCTTTGTCCACTTGGCCCAGATGTTTCTTTGACAGGTCGGAAATTCACACCTTTCTGAACAAGTGCAATATTTACGAGCAGCCATTGTGTCCAATCCAAACTTCATGGAAATAAAGTTCATCGCATGCTTACAATTTAGTTTTAAATTCAAAATTTGATGAAATACTCATGCTTATAACACATAAGGTACACCTGTAGAATTCAAAAACTAGCTTGCTAATCCAAGGAATAATAGCAGGCATATAAACTCACCAGGAGCAACTTCCACGAGCTGTAGTATTGTTTTAAATTTAATATTAGCATCTCAGACGTTGAGGACCGTTTAGAGGCTAACAGCTCTTCACATTTTATTCCCGTCACACCCTTAAATAATTTACGCAAAGCATCATTGTATTCGGGTTCCACCAGAATTATGTTAATATTCCAGACTGTTAATTAGGTTTTAAATAGGTATTAAACAAATATTCAGAAATGACAAACATAATCTGGACGGCTCGCTCATTTACTCACCTTCATTTAAATTACCTTATTTAATTTACTTGAGGTTTATAATGTCATGTGCCAACTCTGTCAAGCCAAAGTTGTCCACATGCACACAATACATCCAAACCTCCACTATAAAGTGCAGCATTGGTCTCCGTACATTTGCACTGCCCTCAACTGTCAGCCTCGGTCGGGCTACGTCTCGTCATGCTCCTTTGCATGGAATGATTGGAATGTTGCTATAACTGAATATGCTGGCTGTCCTATCGTAGTACTTGTCGTTTTGGCCAGAAACAGCTCGTCCGATTCTATAAACTCTTTTGTTTACAAGACATGTACAAGGATTGAAGTGCTCTATACTTGCCACAACCACTTGTTCCTTCCAAAGAAAATTTTTAACCCATGGTTAACTTTTTGAAAATTTCGATTTATTGAATGAAAGGTCCAAAAATAGCAATTAAAATGAATTTAAACTACAACTCTGTTTTTATATCTTGCATTGAGATTACAACCTTACAAAAATTTGGTATGAATTGGTATGAAAAAAGATAATTCAAAATTGTATGAAGCTAAGTTACATTCATTTATTGAAGATAAAATATTTCCAG
>JAQIXO010000262.1:0-25639 GCA_034700305.1 Protaphorura armata
TGTCGAGAAATAGCATTTTTGATACATGTATGAATTTGCTGACCTATTCTTTCTAGGCCCTTCAAAATTCCAACTAACAGACCGCCGCCACCAACCGATGTGGCGATGCAGGCTGGTTTGACGCCATTCAGTTGCTTCTGAATTTCTTCAATCATTGTTGAGTTACCTTTCCTGGAACAAGCACGCAAAGAAAAAAACGCTTCCTACAGACAGTTGCCACGATATAACCAGTAAACCAGGCATTCTAACTTTTTGAATAACATACCAAATAGCCGGATGGTCAAAAGGATGGATATAACCAATTTCTTTGTTACTGTCCGCAATTTGTCGCGCATGAGCATCCGCCGCTTGCCAATCATGACCAAATGCCTTTTGAGTAACAGGTTATGGAATTTCAGGGGAATTCTTTAATTGCTTTTATATATATGTAGTTTTGTAACATTACCGTGACTTGAATCCCATACGCTCTTATTTTGTTTAACATCCTTGGTGGTACATATGTTGGAACAAATAGCTGACATGGAATATCAAGTTTATTAGCCGCGTAAGCTAACGCCAGTCCAGCGTTTCCACCTGAAGAACCGACGAATTTGGTACATCCTTCTGAGATTTTCTAAAATATGTTTCGCGAAATAAGCTCGTTTCAATTTTTCAGTTCATATTTTGAAATTTTGAAGTGTTGCTTAAAAGGATTCCTTACTTGGTGGCACAATTCAGACTCCTCGAAGCTTAAAAGAACCGCAGGGTTGAGTGTTCTCCAATTTTAGGTAAACTGGGTGGTTTGCAATTTCTGATAAATATTTGCTGTAAATTAGTGGCGTTTCCACAAACATATTATGGGCTGATTTACTCATTTCTGAACATAACACAAAATAGTATAATGCAGTCTAATTATGTGGAGCACTCTCGTTACTTAGAATATAAATTGACGATGCGACATGAGAACTTGTCAATTTGACTAAACTAAATACAATAACTTTATCAATTACATTTGAGAAATCAAACCTTAAATCTTTAATGCAAACGTCTAAATAGCCTTTTCATTTATTTCTTTAATCTTCATCCCGAGAGCTGTTCAAGTTCAATGTCAAAAAGGCGTGACCTTTCATATTTGTTGATAGAACTTGTTAGCCAGAGTGAGTCTGGAGTTCAATGTTGTCTTTGCCATTTGCTATTCGCCCAACAAATTGCAAGTCTACTGCACAACACAACGCAGTACAAAAGAGGTCATAACTACCATTGGATTTCAGATCTTCAACAAAAACCCCGTGCCATTCCATGTCCAGTCACCTCTAATTACCTGGAACCCATTGGATTACGCTGTAAAATTCCTCGCCTGATTTCCATTCTAAACTTATGTACATATGTTAATGTTTTGTTATGTAGTGTGTTTAATATTCATATAAAAAGTATTACAGAAATAATTTAAAGACAACTATTCAAACAGTCTCCGTTTTTAAGGTATCTCGACTATCTCTGAACTTCATATAGTAGCCATGTCTTCCCAGATACGCAGATAATCTATTTTAGTAGAATATTTCAGGGTTATTTCAAATTTTCACAGTTCAAAAGAATAATAGTGCTAATTAAATATTTAATAAACTTACTTTGCGGAGAGATACGGCAAATAAGCTTGAAGGTAGACGAATGGAATTATTGGGAAAACTGAAATCCATGATTCCTCAATTTCATTCGCCATTGCAATCGCCATAAGTTTTGCACAACGCTCAGCTGTCATCCGCTTGTCTGTGCTCTGCATTTCTTGATTGAACGTCTTTAATAAAATCCGAGACAGTGAATTGGAACACTTTATTCTTACGTAAGAACTATGCGAATTAATTATCCTCACCTCTCCTGGCTTGTCAGTAAAACATGGGCCCAGTAATTGTGAAAAAGTTGGACCTGGACATAAAATTGTGACACGAATATTTGTGGCTCGCAATTCATTTCGGAGTGAATCGAAATATCCCTTAAAAAAGACATGTAATTAATTAAATTTTGTACATTTTAGAGTAACATTTTTTAGAAGAGTGTGTCACATTCTTCAGTGAATTTTGGGAATCACCCTCTACAATTTACGGAATTAGCAAGAACGGTCTTACATGGAGGGCGAACTTTGATGCACTGTAGGAACCAGAAAATGGGGCGCCAACGATTCCAGCAATACTCGAAACGACGGCAAGATGACCCGCATTGACCTCAATAAAGTGACGCAGAACAATTCGATTCAGGTGAACCAGGGAGAACACGTTTAATTCAAAGAGCTCTTTGTCCACTAAAAAGAGTAATATTTATAATGCTTAACCTGAATAGCCTGTTGAATAATTCGGAATTACTGTATTTACTCGAAAGCATGAACCAACCTTGGGTATCAATATCTTGCCAACGTGCCCTCTGCGAACGCCCAGCATTGCTTACGAGAAGATCCAACTGAAAATGACCAACATTTATTAGACATTAACAGAAAAACATCATGTAAGAGATTATTGCGCTGGCGTTTGCCGTAAAATCTGCCGGAAACTCTGTCGGTTTTTAAAAATTACCTTCCCAAAGTTAGAGATCACATTTTTGAAGCAGTCCTCTTGGATTGACAAATTCGTCATATCAAAAGGCAATACGAGAATATCCTCTGACTTCATTTTTGGATTTGCAGCTGCGAAAAATATCTTACTATTGTAATGAAGATAACTTAAGTTGAAAACGGTTTCCCCTAACAGAAATGCCGAATAAATGTCAAAATATCTTTACTTAAGAATATCTCACCTAGGCATTCACTCTTAACATGCTCTAGCTCATTTTTCCGTCGAGCTGAAATGATGAGTTTGGCGTTACAATTGGCGAATTCTTTGGCAAGACCTTCTCCGATACCACTCGAGGCACCAGTGATCCATACAACTTTCCCGGAGTACACATTTCCTACATTAATCAAAACTTGACTTGAATGAGTCACAATTAAATTAATAACATTTATTACAATCTTAATCTTGAAGACATTCTCGGTCCGTTTTTATATTGGGATTAAATTACCAGGTTTCTTGCCAAATCGTGAAGCCAGAAAAGTTGGAATGTCCGATTCCGAGAAGAGTGCTATTCCGAGGCCGGCCAATATAAAAACAATAAATAGAACTACCACTACCAATAAGGATATACAAAAGATATTCATTGTAAGTTTTTTTTTAAATATGTGCTCAACGAACTGGATAAACTAATTTTGGAATATTATTTTGAAATGGTTGAGTAGTGGTAGTACATAAGGTGATCATTTTCTACATGATATATGTATTTATAAAGTGATTAACAATATTAGCCTTTATGTGGTAAAAATTATTATACTAACTCACTTTCGTACCTCACAGTTGCAGTCGTTTGCGTGAGAATGTAATAAAACTTTGTGCACGGTATAGCAGTAAGTACAACGGTACAACATGCTTCCGCCTTATAAAGTTGTCTTGATTCACCATAAGCATCTCATGTATTTAATGTTATTGTTGTTTTCTTGTTAGTACCATTATCTAATAGATTAACGAGTCGTGAATGCATTGTTGTATACCTATGTGTGTAGTTTACGTGCGACGTGCGGCAACCAATGAAAGCAAATTAATTAAAATGTTTCGCAATATTGCTTGTAATAGGAAATAAACTTGCGGGTTTAAATTGTAAGGTCAATTATTGTGCGCCGCCCTGTAAGTGTACGAGATAGAGGCGAATCACATAATTACGTAGCAAAGATATTAATGAGAATTTATATTTAAAAAAAAACTTAAACCTGGGAACAATGATTGTTTGCGTGAACAAAAACCATGAAGTGAACTTTTCTAATAATTTCACGTGCTTTCCAATGCATTTGCCTTTATGTTTCGGAGATTCAAATGCAGTTAATAAATATTAATTCAATTCATCTATAAAATGGAAGGTGTATTCATTATAATAGCTAAAACAGGTTCATTAATTTCACGACAAAAATAATTTATTAAGTAGATTAATTACAACAGTCGGTACACAATATTATGACAATGTCAATCATGGAAGGTATGGTATACAATCACATCACATTAAATTACTCAAAACTCAAGAGTACTAGTAATGACTAATTATTTTGCACTAGTATCTACCCACGGCTAACACGTTTGCCACGCATAGTAGCCTTCTTTTCTTTGCACTTTAAGATTTAGGATGAAGATATACAATTATTTGAATTGGAATTGTGATTATAACACTGGATTTAGTGGAAAATAGTTTGTACATCCTAAATTAAGTATTAAACCATTGCGAATCGATTTGTAGAAGCTCATCTGAAATGGTCAGGATGGCAGGAACCGCGATTCGGAAGACTAATTAATATTCTTGCATCAATCTCGGAGAAAACTCTTGTTTATTTACGACCTGTGCTGCTGCGCGAAAATTATTATCTATTATGCATATTTCTCCGTCACATTGGACAATTTCGTATCAATCGTAAGAGTAATCAAGTTGCGTAGGTAAATTCGATATTTCAAAGTCAGACTTTAATTTTTATGGATTGGACTTGGATTTGGCTGTGCATTTTGATTGTACTTCGATTTATACGATCAGTCGTCCTTTTTTAAGGTATCACGACTATCTCTTAATTTCATGTAAAATCCACGTTTTCCGAGGAGGGCGGATAACCTGGAATTGAAACAAAAATGGAAGTATTCGTTAGTCTGGAAATGTGACGACTTGAGAAAAATTAACATGTTCCAGATCTTTTTGTTTTCAAAGCAATTGGCACTTACTTTGCGGAAAGGAATGGAAAATAAGCTTGAAGATAGACCAACGGAATGATTGGGAAAATAGAAATCCAGGACTGTTCAATTCCATTGGCCATCGCAATCGTCATTAGTTGTGCACATCTCTCAGCTGTCATACGTTTGTCCGTGGACTGCATTTCTTGTTTGAAAGTCTGTTGAAAATAAATACACAGAACAATATTTAAGTATCTATAGGAACTGCATGTGACCAGAGTTAGTACATCCAATATAACGAGGCGCTAGTGGCGACCTCGGTCTGGACCACCATAATGTTAAGTAAATAATTTTTTCTTACCTCTCCTGCCTTCTCAGTGAAACACTGGCCGAGTAATTGTGAGAATGTTGGTCCTGGGCAGAGAATCGTGACTCGAATATTCGTGGTTCTTGTCTCATTTCGGAGGGAATCAAAGTAACCCTAAAATCAAAAAAATCAAAATGTGAAAATTAAATCTAATTATAATTTAGAAGACATTTAGTATTAGTGAAAGTCATGTCGTATGACTCGTATGTCTTACATGGAGGGCAAACTTAGAGCCACTGTAAGTGCCAGAAAATGGAGCACCGATGACTCCGGCGATACTTGATACGACGGCCAATTGACCCGAATTGACGGAAAGGAAATGACGCAGAACAATTCGATTCAAATGGATCAAGGAAAACACGTTCAATTCAAAAAGGTCACGATCAACTGCATACACAATACACAACAAGCATGCATTTGAATAATTACGTAATTATATATGAATTATATATTGTAATACATGGTTTCAAAATAGAGGAAATATATATATACCTTGGAGATCAATATTTTGCCAATGCGCCCGCTGAGAACGCCCAGCATTGCTGATTAGAAGGTCCAACTATTTGACAAAAAAAAATAATCATTTGAATAATTTAATGGATCTTAGCTTATAAAAAACAATCTTACTTTTCCAAATTTTGAAATCACACTTTTGAAACAGTCTTCATGTGCAGATAAATTCGTCATATCAAAAGGCAATATCAAAATATTGTCGGACTTCAAGCTTGGATTGGCCGCTGTAGATTTTTGGGATTATATTAATGTAAATAATCCTAGATGTGTAATTTAATTTTTGCACAATATTTTATAGATTGATTTTGAATAATTTATTATTAGCTCACCAAGGCACTCCTTCTTTACTCTTTCAAGCTCATCTTTTCGTCTTGCAGAAATGACGATTTTGGCGTTCAAAGTCGCGAATTCTTTGGCGATACCTTCTCCAATACCACTCGATGCACCGGTCACCCATACTACCTTCCCGGAATATTCATTTCCTGTAGGTCAGAATTACGATTTGCGATTTAAAAATTTAACGCGAATTTTTAGAAATTATACCACAAAATTATTTATGCATTACAGAAATTTCCTTAAAAGCGCTATGTTAGTGCGCCAGTCAAGCATAGCGCATAGGAGAAAAATCTGTGCGTCAAATTCAGGTGTAGATTTAAATTTTAAATATTTGGACTAATAAATTGTGAATAATAATGTGAGTCAATTACGTACGAGGATCTTTGCCGAAATGTGTAGCCACAAAAGTTGGAATGTCTGAGTCTGCCAGGAATATAATTGCGAGACAACATGAAATGAAAACAATGTAAAGGACCAATAATCCCATGAAAATCTCCATTATTGCTACCACCGCACCTCTCGAACAAATATGCTCTCAAAATTTACTCAATATTAAAAATGTTGACAGTAGAATCGGATATTCCGACTCAACTCAATCAACTTTCTTTACATACAATTTTATATTAGACTCTCATTTGTACTTGGACAACTTGGAGTTGATGAGTTGAACTCTTCCGCACAATCTCGGATAAAATGTGTTTGTGTGTGTATGTATTATCCGTATTATGTCACCTTCATGAAATCACCCCTTTTCCTCAAGTATATTTTTATCAACACGGACTGTTTCGGGTCCAAAAGTCCATGCCAACCAGGCAGGGAGTAATTTAATGTTAATGAAATGGTTGAGTTATGGATAAGGATTACTCAAAAAAAAAGAAACTTCTAGTAGAAACTATTTATAGAAAATTATTTTCCATTTGTATTAATTTCATTGCCTGCCAGGTGTTCTGTTCAAATTCAACCTATTCAATTATTTTGCAACGCCTTGGGTTATAATTCTAGGCGTGACTGTTCCTTTTTTTGAAAACTTGCATTTCTGTTGGGTTTTAATTTTCATTAGCCATAAAGGCAAGGCATATAGTTAAACTTAAACATGCGCGTATTTATTTAAGAGAATGGCTTTGGCTTTTCATTTGGCGTATATATAGTAGAGTAGTAGTTACGTGGAGGTAGCCAGTATAACAATACTAGTAGAGTGCAGAAAATACCCTCTGGAATAAAGTGACCATATTTTGAGTCCGAAAGTCCAGGAAAACCGCACATACCCTTGAAATGTTAAGGATGATTTGTTTAAACTGGTAGGTTTAGTAGAATTAACTCATGAAACTGGAGCTACACCCTGAATTAAATGATTTTAGCCAGCGCAGCGGTTAAAATTTTCCAAACAATTAAGACTAAATTAACGCCATACTATGCTTTATGTGTGTGTACTTTGATTTCTCTTTCTAGTTAAGTTTTTTTTTCAATTTAACGTTTGATTAATTACAGGCATTGAAAGACCACACTTTGCTCGGCCGAGGACGAGAAGGCGGGTGGCTGATGAAATGAAATGCTGTAAATGCGAATGTGATTGTTTTTGTCGGCCTTGAGTATATTATACAATCTGAATGTGCGTCCGGTCGGTAATGGTTATATAACAGGTGCAACATGTACATTTAACTGTACAAAATCTATTGACAGAGTTTCTACATTTTTCATTTGAAATGAAGAAGAGCTACACACACACACAATTGTAAATATTAAAGCTTGTAGTTCACACAAATATATAATAAATTTTAATTGTGTAATTTCTTTGACTAGTTTTGGAAAGACAAACCAATTAACTTTTTTAAAGTTCAAAATAATATTTACCATGGAATTTTTAATATTATCATTAATTTTTTTGATCATTTTTATCTCGTGTTGTCTGGCGATTATATTTACATATGACTCCGATATTCCAACATTCATTGCCGAACAATTCGGCAAAGAACCAGGTAACCGGAAAATAATTGAAATGAAAAAGTATCTCGTACAGTGATATAGGCTGGAATATTTTGTCATTGGGCATATTTAACATGCATAATGTGTACGATTTATTTCTCCAGCCAAAGTATTCTTGGGAAAAGTTGTCTGGATCACTGGAGCGTCTGATGGAATCGGGGAGCAATTAGCTAAAGAATTGTTTCGGCTCAACGCAAAAATTATTATATCTGCACGAAGAAAAGCCGAACTGGACCGAGTTAAAAAAGAATGCCTCGGTTAGTATTTCCTAAGGGATATTGATACACGTTGACGTTGACGGTAGTTTCGCATCATCATCATTCCACTTTCCACTTCATTCTTTAATATTACGTTAAAAACGATGCGATGCGATACCATCGATTCATTGCTCTCGTGTAGTGAACTTAAAATAATTTGACATAAAAAATTAATTTCAGTCCGGATAATTGTATATTTTTTAGCTTCTAATCCAAACCGAAAAGCTGAAGATATCGTTATTCTACCTTTCGACATGACAGAACTCTCCAAGCACGAAAACTGTTTCAATACCATTATTTCAAAATTTGGAAAGGTACTCGTACAAAAAAAAACACCCACGAACATTTAGGGTTTCGTTTCTATTAAAAATTTTTTTTTGTCATTCTACAAATAAGCTGGATCTACTAATTAGCAATGCTGGAAGATCTCAGAGGGCATTTTGGCACGACATTGACCTTCAAGTTGACCAAGACTTGTTTCAGTTAAACGTGTTTTCCTTGGTACACCTAAACCGCATTGTTGTACGACATTTTCTTCACGTCGGTGGTGGTCAGTTAGCTGTTACTTCAAGTATGGCGGGTGTTATCGCTGTTCCAAATTCGGCGTCTTACACTGGATCCAAATTTGCCCTTCATGTAAGTACGTGTGGGGTGATGTGAGCAGCGCCACTTTAAAAACAAATGCTAAATGAATTCATCAAATGTTGACAAAATCTTTAGGGTTATTTTGGGGCTCTGCGAAATGAGACAAGAGGAAAAAATATAGATGTCACACTCTTGTGTCCTGGACCAACATTCTCAGGATTCATGAATAATTGTTTCAACGGGAAAACTGGAGAGGTAAAAATTTAATACATATTATTATGGTTATTATTTTTTCTCCAAATTTAAATTGAATTTTGAACAACAGGTATTTAAAGGAGAAATGAAACCGACGGATAAACGGATGACAGGAGAGCGATGTGCTCATCTGTGTTTGGTCGCCATTGCAAACAAAATTGAAGAATCTTGGATCTCAATTTTCCCTTTCCTTCAGTTGGCATATCTTCAAGCGTATTTTCCATACATATCAGCAAAGTAATATCGTGATTGGATTTTACACGAGTTTGCATGTGCACATTGCATTGGTACACAATTATAATTACGATTTAATGTTTTACAATATTTTATGTATATTTTAGATTCTCAGCGTACCTTGGAAAGACGGGATTTTACATGAAAGCTAGAGACAGTGCAGACACAATGAAAAAAGAGACTTGATTTATATACTAGTGTACTTGGTCTTCGAGTTCGACTTGAAATTGGTGTATAGAGCGAATAAATACAATTACAGCATCTTTTTAAAAAAAAAGACGATGAGAACTTTTCTAAAATTCTCTTCATTGGATTGATTCATTTTTGGATCGAAATTCTTAAACTTATGTGCCAAACCTTTTAAGGACAAGCTCGAGCTTTCAATTCAAGAATACGGAGGGATATGCTGCTTAAATAGGGGTATGGCATATAACTCTTATCTTGACCAAATCAAAATTTGGATCGCTGGTCTGCCCCATGGTAATATTAGTCGCCAAATATAGTTCTTGAGATAGGGAGAAAATTGGCAAATATATTTTCGGCGGATCGGAATCATGTTAAATGCTCAAGTAGTACTTGCGGATAAGGCGTAAATAGGTTCTTTATCCGTGAATATGAATTTAAAAAAGAAAACGAACTGTAGTGGGATCTTTAAGGTACATGCGATTAATTCGGCAGTAGTACAGTTTTCCGAAGGTTATTGTATTGATTTGTCTTCCACGTGTCTGTACAGTATTTATATTTGAAAACTTTGGTTCTCAATATTCACGACTCCATTCCATTTGTTGATTGTAAAAAGTACGAGCGTTATCATGAGAGGAAGAGGGCAATTTTAGTTGTACTTTAACTGAGGAATCTCATGAATGATTAAAATTCTCATCAAGTAAATGCAACATTTTCTTTCATTCCGTTACAGTTAGATATTTGAACAAAGAAAACGATATGCTTTCAACTTTTTTGCGAAGTATCGTATCAACTCAATAGGTACAGCTTTCCACCGATAATTCCGGCCATCGTGCTGCAACATTGGATTGAACCGATGATAGATTTCATCCCTGAATACGACTGACTACCATTTCGTTTTACTTTCACCAAAGGTATACGTCAGAAATACAAACATCATCCAGAGAAATATTTCATTATGTGCTTTGTCTCCGCACACTACACCTGCATGTAATGAGCGCAAAAGAACTCTTGAGCTCAGTGGGCGTATCCGCGTATCTCACTAAATACATCGCAATATGGATTCCAGCATATCCAGCCACCAAGCTATCATTTCTAAAGCCTTAACGAATTCTTGGCATAGTCCAGTTGGCACACATTTGTCATCGGACAGACGTTCATTTCACAAATAAATATTTTGTGGACACGGTCATTACCATATTTCTCTATTTCTGAAGTCAAAAGTACCTACACGTTTCAAATTCAAAATGTTGTTACTAATTTTATCCTCGTTTCTTTGGATTGTTAGAGTGAACTCTTTAAACTTGGAACTAAATCATTACAGTCAATGTGTATTTTACGCCATCCGATTCGAAGCCAACGATTTGTATCAAAAAGTAATTGTGGCTAATCAACTCGCCGCATCTTGGATCATGTACGATTTCAACAAATATTCAACTGTTCCAGAGGATGACACGAAAATGTTGTGGCACAGAAACCCCTGCAGTTTGTACATTTATGTCAATATGGACGATGCTCAATCACTGAACTATGGTCCAATGAAAACCCAAGGATTATTGGAGAAGACAACAGTACTAGTGGTATCAAACCATAGTTTGTCAAATGATGAAAACACAAGATTGACTTTCGGACGAAACAACGCCAAGTTTCTCTACGCAATTGTACCCTAGCTCGATACAGTGACTGAAATAGGTTACATTTGTGCATTCTGTCGACCCATGGAAAAATTATATTTTGAGACGAAACTCGGTTTGGGATCAAGATACTTATTGGAAAAATGGGAGAGAATGAACAAACAATTGAATTTAAATACAGTCCAGATTCCATTTCTAAGAAATGCACAAGAGGAACAAGAGTTCAAGAAAGAGAATGATGAGTGGTGTTTGCAAAATGAATATCATAAAAACTGTATAGGAGATCCTCAAATTAAAGTGTTTCACCAACTTAGTAAAATACACAATTTTACATTACAATATTACCCAACTGAGTCTGCGATTAGCATAATATCAGGTGAATATATTCACTTGTATACTAATACTAAAAGCACAACTTTATTATTTATTCGAAGACAAGTCAGGACAGATTTGTTCTACTGTGCTGAAGAAGAAATTATCGAATCGCAGATGAGGTTTATTTTAAGTCCATACGACTCCACATCATGGTTATTGTTTTCCATAACTTATTTGATCGGTGGAATCTTCTTAATTAGCACAAATGTGAATGTTGATAAAACTAAACAAATATTAGTGAAGTCTGCGAGAGAATCGTCGTCTGTTTATGACCATTGTATTCTAAAATTCGTCAGGAATAATTTTCAATATTTTGGTTCTGGAATATTTAAAACTATATGCATTGTTTTTCGCCAGTCCTTAAAAAGTTTTAAGTCAAAACTGATATTGATTATAATGTGTTTATTCGGGATTGTTTTACTTAATGGTTACGAAGGAATTGTATCTAGTAATGTGATTGCTCCACCCACTCACCGTGTTATAAATGACATTGCGGAATTACTAGAATTGAAATACAAAATTGTGCTTGAAACTTTTGTTAAATCATCTGGCGATATCGATTTAATTAAAATGGCAAAACACTTCTTTGGCCAGGAACGTGTAATATCGGAGATGTCGACTGAAGAAATTGTAAAAAGTTTTCATGTGTGTCAGCGGAGCCTTACACCAGAGTTAAATACTTGTGAATATCATAAAGACGAGTCTAGTAGTGGCGCTAATGATAGAGGTAAATATATGTCAAAAATGAAAATCGTCCTCCCCGTGGTATCGTCACTGCAGAAATTTAACGCTCTAACTAGTAGATTATTGCTCATGCCACCACCTGGAGTTTTCTGTAGTTATACAAGAATCCCACTCAAGCGCTCCGTTACTTTTAATTGGCGATTTCAATTCCATTTCAGTGAAAAGTTTTTAAAATCCATGTATGCATTCCAGAGTTCTGGACTATTAGAATTTTGGTATGGATTACAGGTTAGTTTGTACAATATATGGAGTTATAGACTCGTTGAAGATTATCAAAATGAACCCAAGCCTTTAACTTTAAACGGTCATGTACAATTGTTGTTCGGGCTATGTGGTGGTTTTTTAGCATTAGCACTTGTTGTCTTTTTCATGGAATATTCTACCAATAAGTTTGTAGTTGCTAAATGTAAAAATGTGTACACCCATTTCAAACGGACATGTCTCAGTTTTGGAAAACACGTTAAAACAATTATGTGTAGAGTTTATAAAATAATAATTGTGAATAGATTCTTGAAACTATAATTATCACTGTTAATGGTACGACATACAATGGGATATGAGCAAAGCCGCCGTACTTTTTATCCGGGCAGTGGAAGAGTTTTACTTGTAGTTGTAGCGGTATTGAAAATAAAACGATACTATCACACAGTAACACTTATTTGAACAAAATTATTTTATGCTTTCACTATTTGTAATTCCAAGTAACATCTCAAATTTTTGGAATTCTGGAAGTTTGAATCGTTAGATAATCCGTAATGATAATTACTTAATAGTTCAGGTCTTTCAAATCATTAACTAAATTTTAGAGAGATCTAGATTATGAAGAAGTACAGACATGCCACCCGGGCTACATATATTTAAACATGAATTTAAATATCGATATCCAGGTGTTTTGGGCGCTGGCTCTCTGATAACCTTCGACTAATTATTGACATTGGCGATTTCCAAAGATTATTAATTTCGGATTCTTCTGTTCTTAGCGTATAATATTTTTGAAAATATTTCGTGCTCCATGTATTCCATTTCTTTCCATTAGTTGATTGCACGAAGTTCTTCACCGTGTTCGTGAGAGCAGTGCGCAGTGTTTGCAAGAAAGATATGTTAAGGTGTACTTTCTTGGATGTATGTATCTCATGAAAGATAAAATTTTAATCATGTTGTCGACATTTCCACAAAGCTCTCCACTGATATTCTGCAAGTTCTAGTTCTTTATATGCTAGCACGACTAAAACTGACTACCATTTCTTGTTATTTTCGGCAAATGCATACATGGAAATACAAAAGATCATCTAGGCACACTAGGCACAGAGTTAATTCAGTACTTACTTTCCACATGGCCATGGCCGACAAGACAATACACCTTCAATGGACAGGCGAAACACATCGGTATGGTGGATGAGCGTATCACTAAAATGAGTGAGTCCTGAATAAATAATTTAAGGAGTGAAATTATGCATTATTCATGCATATGATATCGATATAGCATCTATAACCCACAAATCTTTCAGTTCTAGTTCTCAATAAGGCTTCAAAAGATACTGAAACGGATTGGTCTAGTGCAGTAAGCAAGTGGGCACCCATTTCTCATTTGTGGATACACGTTATTTAGCAACTATTTGCGGACCCTGTCAACGTCTTGTCAATACAGCATCATATTTTCGTTTATTTGCAAAGTCGAAAACACAGAGTTGTCAAATTCAAAATGTTGCTGTTAATTTTGTCCACTTTTCTTTGGATTGTTCCGGTGTACTGTTTGAACCTTGAGTTAAATCATTACAGACAATGTGTATTTTACGCAATCCGATTCGAAGCAAACGATTTATATGAGAAAATAATTGTGGCTAATCAACTCGCCGCATCTTGGATACTATATGACTTCAAAACGTTTTCAACGGTTCCAGAGGATGATACGAGAGTCTTATGGCACAGAAACCCCTGCAGTTTGTACATTTATGTCAATATGGACGATGTTCAATCACTGAACAATGGTCCAATGAAAACCCAAGGATTATTGGAGAAGACAACAGTTATAATGATATCAAAGCATAGTTTGTCAAATGATGAAAATACAACATTAACTTTCGGACGAAACAACGCCAAATTTTTCTACGCAATTGTATCCCCGCTCGATACAGTAGTTGAGAAAGGTGTTGTTTGTGCATTCTGTCGACCCATGGAAAAATTATATTATGAGACGAAACACGGTTTGGGATCAAAAGATTTATTAGAAGATTGGGAAAGATTGAACAAACAATTGAATTTATATACTGTAAATATTCCATTCCTTCAAAATGCAGAAGAGGAACGAAGGTACAAGAGGGAGAATGATGAGTCGTGTATTCAAAATGAATTTAATATTGTGTGTACAATTGAAGCACATGTAAAAGTTTTTCACCATCTAGGTAAAAGGTACAATTTTACATCTCAATATTACCCTAATGAATCAGCCACTAGCAGTATATTTCATGAACGTTCTAACTTGTACAATACTCAAAACGTAGCTGTATTAGTATTTATTCAAACACAAGTCCGGGGTACTTTGTTCTACTGTGCTGAAGAAGAAATAATCAAATCTCAACTGAGGTTCATTTTGAGTCCATACGACTCGGCGTCATGGTTGTTGTTTCTTACAACTTATTTGATCGGTGGAATCTTCTTAATTAGCAGAAATGTGAATGTTGACAAAACGAAACAAATATTAGTGAAGTCTGTGAGAGAATCGCCATCCGTTTATGGTCATCGTATTCTACAATTCCTCGGTAATAATTTTCAATATTTTGGTTCTGGAATATTTAAAACAATCTGCATTGTTTTTCGTCAGACCGTTAAAAATTTCAAGTCAAAATTGATATTGATTATAACGTGTTTATTCGGGATTGTTTTACTTAATGGTTACGAAGGAATTGTATCTAGTAATATGATTGCCCCACCAGCTCACTATGTTATAAATGACATTGGGGAATTACTAGAATTGAAATACAAAATTATGCTTGACCTTGACACGACAGATGTTTCATTTACCGAGTTCGATTTACTTGTAATGGTGAAATATTTTTATAGCCAGGAACGTGTAATATCGGATATGTCGAATGAAGAAATTGTAAAAAGTTTTCAAGTGTGCTACCGGAATGTTATACCAGAACTCAATCAGTGTGTACATCATAGTAGTAATAATAATGAGAAAGCGAAATATTTGTCAACAAGGAAGATAACCCTTCCTGTAACCCCGTTCTTATATAAATATAATAGTTTAACGAGTAGATTATTGCTCATGCCACCGCCTGGAGTTTTCTGTGGTTATATTAAAATACCATTCAAACGACTTGTTACTATTAATTGGCAATTTCGATCCCATTTTCGTGAAAAGTTTTTAAAATCTATGCATGGGCTCCACAGCTCTGGGATATTGGAATTTTGGTATGGATTACAGATTAGTTTAATAAATATATTGGGTTATAGACTCGTTGCAGATTATCAAAATGAACCCAAGCCTTTAATTTTAAGTGGTCATGTACAATTGTTGTTCGGGCTATGCGGTGGTTTGCTAACATTTTCACTTATTGTCTTTTTCATGGAACATTGTACCGATAAGTTTGTATTTACCAGAAATGTGTACTCTCATTTCAAACGGACATGTTTGAGTTTTGGAAAGAACTTTAAAACATTTACTATATGTGGAGTTTTTAAAAGAATAATTGTGAAGAGATTCTTGAAGTTGTGTACTGATTGTAAGTAAGTAATGCTATTAGCACAGATATGATTTGAGTTAAGTCCTTCAAATTCGGCCCAAACTGTACAAATGGTTTTAGTTATAATTTGTAATTAAGTGGTTGTAATGCAATTGAAAATAAAACGCTACTTTTGCACAGCAAAACTTATTTGTACGAAATACTTTTAATCAGGAATTTACATTGCAGAATTCTTCGGAATTGAATTACTTTTCACTTTTAACTGTATCGTTTCCTCAGAATATTTAATTATGGTCTGCCAATTGTTCCTGTGTACGGTCGTTAAAGCGCAAATCTAAATTGGTATCGCCATCGTCGTCGCGGTCACTATTATTAACTGACGCCGAATTACGAAGAATTCTATAATAAATGATCATAGCACCAATTCCCACTATAAAGGCATTACAATATATAAATGCAATAGATGTAAATCTCCAGAAACGTTTTGTCATTTCCTCATCTGTATCTTTTCTTGCATATTCGTTCTTGAAATACCATAAGGCTATGAAGACAATATCCTCCAATGAAGTAAGGACGTAGTACTTCGCCAGAGGCATTGCAGAATTAATTTCCAGAAGATTAAGGTAGCAGAATATGTAAACTCCTCCCATTAACAAATCGTAACCACCGTTGAATAATATTAACCTTCTGTTCTGCTGTTTCTCTAAGCGGCGTGTTCTTTTCTAAACAAAATCGGAATAAATATAAACAGAAACATAAAACTAAAATTGACGCACTAAATTATTCAATAATTTACCCAAAATCTGAACCAAAATGTCATTAGAAACCAATGACCAATTAGAATAGAAATGGCGATAATCGGGTATGTCAGGATGGCAAGAATGATCGCAAACATTCGAGCGCCAGTTGTTCCTAGTCTCCAGACAAACTAAAAAAATTGTCGAAATGAAATTATGGACAATTTTGGATATGGAATCTCAACAAAATATTCAATTTTCCCAATTTTTTGTTCTTCAACGGGAGTGCCGATATTTGGAGTGTTATTCCGCTTGTAAATGTAATGAATACCTGAACCAGAGTTGTGACAAAGGAAATTTTTAATTTTGTTTCCCCAGGTTTGAGCGTATGAACACATTGTTGGAAATTAACAATGGCAGAGCTGAAAGAAATTAAGGAAAATGTGATCGAGATGAGTTGAGTGAGACCTGTGGAAAAACACAAAGATTGTTATTTTGGAAAATAATTAAAACCTTTTTATATGTTTATTGCAAATTCCAACGGTGACTCACACAACTGGTTGCATTGCAAAGGGATTACTTTGTTTCCATTCCGATTTGCCCAAACATAGATTTGTAATGTAAATTGAGGAACATCTTGAAGAAAACATTCAATTAATTGCAAATGTGCCGCTTCCTTTCTTTCCCTGGCCTGTTTGTGTTTAAAAGAACAGAATTAATTGGAACAATGTGGTGTTTTAGTACTATCATAAAAAAATCAATAAAAATTAAAAATTACAAAGAGTTCCAAATATTGATGACTTTTCCTAGAAGCTAAAACTGGAGAAGACATTTCCTTTCTTGTCGCCTTCTTGTAGAGAATACCAAGTTGAATTATTTCGATGTGTCTGCTTCCAGTTTGGAATATTTTTTTTTTATTTAACTACACAAATGATTCAATCTAAAATATATGAGTAGTATAAATTATTTGACCTGGCTACGACTCCACAAAGGAAAAAATGGGATACAATTTGAAAAAACTGAAACAGTGGTTTTTTCGCCGGATCGTCACAATCAGCGTCATTTTTTGTAAAGTACGAGCAATATCGTTTTGTACGGTCACGCAACCTGAAATGAACCAGAAAATTAAAGAAGCGTATTAACTTTAACTTGCCATAATCTCTTAAAATCCCATGCTGGTTCAGTCACCACAAAGCGCTGTAAACGTTGACAATGAGTGTTGGTACAAAAGTGAATGCGAGAGACAAAGAGCCGAACAAATATTCCTTAGATTGAAATAAGAAAATCGTTGTCAAAATGTCACCGCCCAAATCCCCAACGTATGTTAAAATAGCGAAAATACTGAACAAAATAGTAATCCAGCTGACATCCTCTTCTCTTTGAATTCTATTTCTTTTCTTAACACTTTCGTGGTTCTGATTCTCCATATGTATGGAGTTGATTTATATTCACTTCACCAACCGTCACAACGATCGGCGCACGGTCAGCGACTAATTAATCTTTATTCAGAGTTGAACGTTTATTTATCCTGAAAATAACAAGGTTAATCTGAATCATCGACTCTCCATGCTCAGTGCTGCACAACACGATTGTTTAACGACTGATAAGCGTATGATTTGTTATTGTTTGATTTGCGCATAAATTGCACCAGCGTATCTCCAATTATACGCGGTACTTGTACAACTGCATATAAATGTCAATGTATCTGTACATGTAATGATAATATTTTGTTGAAAGTGACATTTGCTCATTCGTAACATTTTTGCTCGTGTTATTTACTTAATTTGTTTACAATTAATCAGCAGAGCATGGATCTAACAAATGTGTGTTACATTTACTTAGTGGATTGGCGAGCACATAAAACGAAAACTATACGAAATGTAACTAAAAATCGGTTCAAATACCAAAAGTCATTCTAAACCTTGGCCCAGAAAATTGAAATAATTTGTGGATGTGTCAACATAACTTCAATTACGTTGCTATTTAATGAGTCAATGGTTCGGAATTCTGAGGTTAATGTTAATTATTCGAATGTGCGCTTAATTGATATTTAGTGCAAAAAAAACGGCAAAACTTTATTCTGCTATTCCGGTGGAAACTGCATGCATATAAGTTCTGAATCTCTGGCTACGGCGGAGCTGGAGTTCGATCTTTGTCGAGAAATTTCACGAAATCGTTATGGAAACCTTGAATCATAATTCCGTGCAAATTGCGAGTACCACCATCAGTAAACACGGGGGCACATTATACCTTACGCAAAGAATGCGTACAAGCCGCATAGTTTCTATTTCAAATTGTCTAGATTTGAGAGAGTAATTTAGTAAGCCATTACTTAAACAAAATGGCGTCCGCTTTGACGGGAAAGGGTGGTGCGCCCACTGGTGCCGGCGCTGGATGTCGCCCTGCTTTCCAAACCTCTGACCAAACAGCACTTCGAAAACTGTTGGAATGTCCAATTTGTAAAAGAATTGCCAAACCACCGATACACACTTGTGAAGATGACAAACACTTGATTTGTGAGGAGTGTCTAAAAAAGACCCAAGGGAATGATCGCTGCCCTATTTGTAGTACTAAGATTTCGGAAACGAGGAGCACTTACATTGAACAATGCATGGACGGGATATTGCTTGATTGCCATTACAAGAATGATGGATGCCAACTCAATTTGAAGGCAACTGAGTATCGGGATCATTTATTGGTGTGTTGGTACAGGTAAGCATTGAATATATTAGTCCCAAAAAATATAAAAATTAACTGTAATGAATTTTCAGAGAAATCCCGTGCTTCATGTTGAATTGTGGAGAGACGGTTAGATTCAAAGAATTCTTCACACATTTAAAAACCAAACACAAAGATAAAGTCAACGGAATTGAGAATGTGAATCGTCATGTCGTTGAATGGTGGATTGAGGGTGATTCTAGGGATGGTAAATTTTTAAAATGACAAATGATTGCCCAAAGTATTTTAGGGCATATTGATTCATTTCGACATTTTTGTTCAAACAGCTGTTGCCCGATGGCCGCCATACTTTTTCACCTGTTTCAACAATGTTTTCTTGTATACAGCGATTAGCACTCTTCATGGGATGTGGGAATGGGCTTACATTCTTGCAGGTACGCTTGTGATTATTACAAACGAATTAATGTTAATTACAACAGGTATTATAGCAAACTTTTTCACTAATTCTTAGACCAAGCTGAGGCTTCCAGGTTCCAAGTGGTTTCAAATATGAGTAACCCAGACAAAGTACGAGTTTACCAATTACATTTTAGTTCAGTCATGAAAATGCACAATTACATATATAAAGGTTGAATACATCTTTCTGACATCAGACAGCTGAACTGCGGTGGAAAGGAGTTGTCCATCCGATTGGAAAACCAATCGAGGAAATTGCTGAGAGTGGTCTTTGTTTTGTGACAAATTCAAAGGAAATGAGAAATCCTTACATATTTCAAAAGAAGAACAAGGAACGGCACTACTGGCGAACTGATGTCGAGATTGTTGAACTCAAGGTACCAAGTATTTCCTGGAAATTGAATACTTTTCATAAACAAAAATTGTGACGATTAAATACTTGCTACGATATTTTCTCCGCAGCCACCAAAACCCGGAGCCATACCTTATATTGTGACCACCCAAAAAAAGAAGACTGATGTTTCACACGACAAAGGTAAATTAATTGCTACCGGAACATCTGCAAGGCGATTTAGTTTGGACAACGATTCTGAGATCAGCACGGTCGAGACTGGTCATCAAGAAAATAGAGATCATCCACCTATTCCATTTTCTGAGAAGGCCAAACATGATAGAAAATCCTTAAAAATCACTGACGAAATTCCGTCGACCTCAGAAAAACCAAAAATTCCGCTTTCAGACATTGGAAATCAAAATGAAGATTCTCCTAGACCAAAACCTCGCGCACGTTCTGTTAAAGCTTTGGATACTGAACAATTAGAACAATTTTCAACTGAAGAAACTCATAAACCAAAACCTCGCGCACGTTCTGTTAAAGTTTTGGATCCTGAACCATTTGAACAATTTTCAAAGGAAGAAGTAGTTGCCGACGGGGATGTCGATGATCGGAATGCAAGGAAAGAAAGAAAGAAAAGTAGTATTCGTAAGGGAAGTAATGGGCAAGAAGTTACAGAAGCTGAAGATGACCCAGAGCCACCAGTAATTCCGATTTTTGACCCTGAAGAAGCCAAAAAGAAAAAGTCAATTTTCAGAGTCGCTGAGTTGGAAGACGATCGTTACTTTGAAGTCGATAATACTAAATAAATTGAACTTTGTCAAATTAATTTCAAAATTAATTATCCATGTTTATTACATAAACGTGGCACACACATCTTGAATAAAGAATTTAAATGGCTGATATTTTAAACAAACTGAACATGTGCACTTATTTCTCTAAATTATTTTGTAAAACACACTGAAAAAATTATGACTCCTCTGTAACTTTTTTCTCTAAAGTGTGTCGGGATTGGGATTCCACTAATTTTCGCTTGTTCTTCCCCCTTAAAATAGCTTCTTTGAATAGTTTACAATAGAGTTCAATAGCACTGGGTGTATCATCGTTTCCAGGCACAGGGTAAGAAATTAGATTTGGGTCACAATTACTGTCTACGATAGCTACGGTTGGGATAAGAAGCTTTCCAGCGTCCGTGACGGCTCGGTGTTGAGCCAAAACAGTGTCCAGCATATTGAAAAATATGACAATGTCTGGTAATCGTGTTATTCCACCAAATTTTTTCTGAAAAAATAAATAAAAACATTTTAAGTAATTGACAATCGCAATAGAGAACGTGCAATGGTACCATAGACATTTTCCTGGAAATGTTCTAGTTTCTGTTGGAGCAAGGGAACGAGCATGCACCGTACCGTACCCATTAATTATATTAAATCAAAGTTAACAAATATTTTTCTTACCACTGAATCCGTGAACACCGTTTCTTCCCAAGCTCGAGTATGAGCATATTCTCCACAGTCAATAGCTGTTTTCTCAATCAAATGTAGATTTTGCGGAGATCGACTGATAAAAAGAATAATTCCTTTACGGTAAGCAATGTGAGCTGTAAAATTAAGGGCTTGACGGAGATGAAATGCTGTGAGATCCAAATCAAATATTAAGGAGTCAAATCGATTTCCAAAAATGAAGGGTCTCATATTCGGATGTAAGGAACCAATCTTGTGACCCATGTGGACTCGAGCAGTAAATAAATCCTTGACAGTGAACAAGTTGTGTACTTGGAAATAGTCTGCACTCTGCATGGACTCATCTCCCTTCATTATTTCGCTCACTGCAAAAAATGAAAAAAAAATGTAAAAGTTATATCAAATTCACGATTACAAAATTTTTGACAATTGATTCCATTGAAAATGACTTTCCAAATTGGAAGCTTTCAAGCTATTGTTGAACACAAACAAGCCACACAAGAATTAGTAATTTTTCTTGTCTTGTGGAAAAACTGCTGGAATTTCAATTTTTCAGACGTCCACAATGACCAAATTTCAAAATGACTTTGTGGGAATCTCACGCATTTTATTGTAATGTTGTAATTTTAATTGTTGGAGCAATTAACCATAATTACCGACGATTAATTAAGGACCAATAAAAATAGCCTACCTGCCGGGATCGGAGTGACAGGGTCCTTGACCTTGAAGATGACCTTTTTCTCATACTCCCGAAGATTTCTGAGGTCAACCTTTTGTTTCTCTCCTCTGGTCAAAAACTCCTCGGATTTATCTTTCTTGTTCGGGTTGGACTGAACGAATCGTCTTGACTCTTTCAATGTCAACCAAGACTGGTGGACACTGGAGGACAACTTCAGGATTTCTCTGGACAAAATCCTGGACATTTCTGTACTTGGCAAAGACAATAACTCGAGTCGATAATTAATTGTTCGGTATTCGTAATTTTATTTAATTTGTGTGTAGTGTGTAATTTTATTACAATTATTCGGTGTGTGAATTTCCTTTAAATATCGCGGCTCCTGCCCACCCAGCAAAATTCAATTCGCGGTTTTCCTCCCATTGAAACTAAATCAGAGTAATGAGACAGGGTGTGTCATTTATTTTGGGTTCAGATTTTACACACGCATTACTGCGCCGTCATCTTAAAAATATCACTCTCTCTATAGCGAACCCAGAAGAAATCATTGTTTTTTGTTAGAAAGTTGTAAGAAAAGTTTGACAAATGATAAGCCATTTTGCAGCGCATAGGATCCAATTGAACTAACCAACCAAACCATTAAATTTGTAGTAGTTATTCGATTAAGGGAGGTTCAGAGATCATTTTTTATAGAGAGCTTTTTTGAGATTCGATTGGTGTAGTGCAAGAGTGCAACTGTGTAAGTATGTGAGCCATCTCTCACCTGCTTTTTCAAAAAATTTAAAAGCTTTTAGACACCCACTATATTAGTGGATGTTATAATAATTATATACTTTGGCACAGGTCGGACTCGGAATTTGCAATCATTTCAGCTTAATTGGTACAGAATAGGTATATAAATCATAAATAAAGCTAATCATTTTCGCTATTGTCGGAATAGACGGCACTCGCTGATATTTTGTCATCTTTTGTGACTTTACTACGAGACGCAATGCAGTAAATAATAAACCGACAATATGCGCGGTCAATTTTTATCCATTCAGTAGTAATTTTATTAGTATTCAAAGAAGAGCAGGGCATTGGAATACAATGTATTTATAAGAGTTCTAGAATGCAATTATGCAATCCAAAATGAGTTTTCCATACATCATATATATTACCGTATAGGGAAAGTAATCTCTAATTTTGGGGAATAAAAATAAGGAAGGATATGACGAGCTTATGTAAATTTTGAAATATAGAATGATGGATAATATATGTAGATATCGACTTTAAAGACTTAAACATTGAGCGGTGCAATTGATTCCACCCCTGACATGCATACTCCACCCCGATGACCGACTTTGACACTTCCGAATCTTTCTGCAACCACTGGCGGTAATGGCCGGGCGCCTGGTGTTGCAATCCAAATCCGTAATAAATGTCTTTTCTTTTCCGGTTCTGGCCAATCCTCAAATCCAGTTCTGTCATGCAATATGGTATGATTGTGAACAAACTGCATATCTCCCGGGAGCAATTGCATCGTAAAATTTAATCTTGGATCATCAGCCAAAGAATCAAATTTATCCAAAGCAGCTACTTGAGTTTTGGTCAATCTCGGTGCATCTGGAAATCTTTGTGAGGAATTGATGTACTGTCTTTGATAGACGGATGATAAGAATCCCTCGTAATAATTATACACTGGAATATTATAATATGGCAAAGTCCCCTCCGCCACTTCACCTCTTTTGTCAGTTGGCATTGGGAGTAAGAGTGTAGCAGCTAGTTCAGGGTCATAGGTCAACAATTCATTGTACATTGCTCCTGTGCTCACCAGGGAAGATAGACCACCAGATTTTGCTATTTTAAGGCAAAGAAGTCCAACGACATCACAAGAGTCAGCATGGAAAGTTTGACGTTCACTTGTTTGATAAACTCGAACAGTTGGGTCAGAGCTGGCAAGTCCAAGGTCTTTCACATGACCTAGGATATTAATAAGATGATATTACTCAGAAACAAGGACGTACCATTGCTAACATAGCGAAATGGCAAGGGACTACCATGCTATATATCCAAAATGCATACTCGCAATTTTTTCCTTACCTAATACGTGCCCTTTGGCATTTTGTTGCCTCAAATTCCCGAAACATTTTCCAATGATTAAGAAAGCTGCTGCCACACGTCTATGACTCCATTCATGAACAGGAACTCCTCGCCAAACGATGAATCCTAGTCCATCATGTAATTCTTCAATAAAACCATGGATTTTTGATTTTATGTTGGGCAAATGAAAATTCTTGTCCAAATCATCCAAAAGATCCAATGCTAATGAATTGTCGTCATCCTTTGATTTTACTGAGGCTAACAAATCCGCACTAGTCGCTAATTCTTTCAATTCCAATGAGTTCAAAGTAAAAAGCCACTCGTTTTCTCGTTTCACAATTTCAGGGCCGTACCAAATCTTTCTTCCAGTTTGGATACCGGGAATACCAGCTTTATTCATTTTGAGAACAAATTGTGTGTACTAAATTCTCTGGTGAGACAAGAAGTGCTAGGTTGCTTGGTGGAAAAACAGAACTGAAACTGAAACTGGCATTACAGTGGATTTAAAATAATATAACATGCAGTAAACAAGGACGACAGAGGTTAAACTGATAAATGTTATTTAATCATGATATTATGGAATACTTACGCTCAGCTTGCTCACGTAACTAGGTTGAGGAAATGAGGAATGCTGACTTTAAGTCTTTGACTGATAATAATTTTAGGTGTCACAATCTCATAATCATTATTAATTCTCACCCTCCTAAAGCACCTAATTTCGTTCAGTATACAACACGATTGTAAGTTCCACGTTGAATAGCAATCAATACGAAATGTGTGGGGTTAATGAATGTCAAGGATATTTCATTATTCATGTCCATGAACCATGAGTGTATGGTTATGAAATGAAAAGTGAATGGAAGTAATAAATTATAAGTAATTTATTTGAATCCTTTGGACTTAAAAATGCGCTATAACCTTTATTTCTAAACCTACAAAAGTTCGCTGTGTTCGTCTCCGTATCCGTAATAGGAAAAAATCCCTAGGCACAAATGTACACCCGCCTAATATTCTGCCGAACTGAATTTTCACATTCGGGTTCCTCGAATTTTGAGTCAGAAAGTATTCACATTATATAGTTTACCACTTTTCGGACTTTTTCGAACATAAATAAGGGAGAAGCGGACAAGCAGAGTGCATATGATTTAGAGCTCAATCCGTGTCCCTGTTGGCACGACACGACACGTTCGTGTCCCGTGTCGTGTCGTGTCCGTGTCTCGAATTTGGACACGGTTTGTAAAACGTTCCGTGTCCGTGTCTCGAATTTAGACGCGGTGTGTCAAACGTGTCGTGTCCGTGTCCATACGAACCGTGTCCGTGTCGTGTCCGTGTCCGGCACGGTTTGCGTCCTGGG